>CM030937.1:1735859-1755859 GCA_018136815.1 Isochrysis galbana
TCGCTGTTGTCGCTTACCGAGTCCTCGCCACCCTCGGCGCGCTCATCCTCCTCTGGACCCCACTCAGCATCATATTTCTGCCCTCCAGCGTGGTGCTCACCGGGCGCACGCTCCTCCCACGCGCGCCTTTTCGCTTCCCTCTTCGCGGCTCGTTCTGCCTCGGCCGCTATCCTCGCCTTCTCCTGCGCGAGCAGCTTCTGGAACCTCTTGCCATTCACATGGCCTTCCACCGTCTTGGGCTGCCTCGAGACTGGCATGCGGCTCAGCGTACAGAACATGAGGTGTGGATCGCGCTTGTGTGGCACAAGGTATGGCGCGTGCTGATCGAAGTCGTACGCCTGCATCGCCGCCCGTTTGCGGTACGTCTTGCCTGCCCAGTGAGCCAGCAGCAGAGGCAGCTGGGGGGCGACTTCGTGTGCGGTGGTTTTGCAGAGCACCTTGCCCGAAGGGAGGAGGGATGCGTCCGGGTGCGAGGCGAGGAAGTGGGAGACATCGGGCGAGAGAGGCGGAGGAGGAGAGGACGTCATGCCGAAAGAGAAGAGGGGGAGGGAGGGAAAAAGAGAGGGAGAGAGGGGGGGGGGGGGCGGGGCGGAGGGAAGGGCGAGAAGGAGAGAGGGAGGGGGAGAGAGAGAGCGAGAGCGAGAGAGAGAAAGGAGGGGGGGGCGGCGGGAGAGAGAGAGAGAGAGAGAGAGAGAGAGAGAGAGAGAGAGAGAGGAGAGGAGGCGATGGAGAGCCGCGCGGCCCACGGAACGCGTCGTCTCCCGACAAGACGGACTCTTCTTACGAGTAGTAAGTACTACTAGTCAGCATACTCCTACAGATATAAAGTCAACTCTGATTCTCACACAGCTGCCCCGCTGCCCCCTCCTTGGGGTTGACGTAAGTTTTGTAAAAAATTTTGTCAAATTTGGGTGGTCAATCGAAATCGAAATTTTTGACCAAAATTTGGGGCCTTTCACTTGGAAAGAAACAAAACTTGGGGGGCCGCGCGGAGATTGGAAGATGCGACACGCGACACGCGAGGAGAGAGAGAGGCGCAGCAGGGCGCCGGCTCACGCCCTCGCCTCGTCCCCCAGCTGACGACCCATAACATCTTTCCTCCCTAGCATGAAGGTTTGGCACGACGTGGTCCACTACGCAGTCGTCGTCGAAGGTGCGAGGGAGAGTGTTATAGGGTTATAATAGGACAAAATTTTCGAAAGCGTCAAAATTTTGATCAAAATTTAGGTGCCCAACCCCCAAATTTTGACAACAAAATTTGGGCCCTTACAAAACAAAACTTACGTCAAAGCCAACCCCCTCCCCTCCTCCCCTAAAAAAAACCATTCCATAGTCTCGCCTCGCACGCGGCTGTTGGTCTCTGTCGTACAGCCGCGCCTAAATAGAAAAGTGCAGCGTTTTCGGCCAAAATAAATTATTTTCAAAATATGCAGTGCATATATGCAAAACATAAAATATGAAAAAAACAAAAAACTCCCCCAAATCTGCAATCTGCAATCTGCAATCTGAAGCAAAAAATACAAAATACAAAATGTGTGCCGTGTGCGAGCAACGAGCGGCGGCGCGGGGGCGCGCACAAAGTTTTGCGCTAAAGAACAATCAATAATGACCATGAGCAAGCAAAGTCGTAGACGTAGAAAAAGTAGCACGTGTGGGTGGACGCAGTGGCGCACTAGCCCTCCCCCATCCACCCCCCCCCCCCCAGGCAGCTTGCCTTCATTTGGTCTCCTTTCCCTCCGTTCCGGCGGCTGAGGTGTCGTTCCGTCAATTGTGGGACATCAGTCGAATTGAGCGATCAAATGTCCACAGTTATTTAAAATTAAATAACACTGCGTGGGGATAACAACTACATGCAGTTTACTGAATAGTATCAACTGAGCACCATTGTGCACGCCGTGCGCATTGGGCACGGCGCGGTGTCCCCCCCCCCCGCGGAGACGCCGTGCGTGCGAATCCCGATTTTTTCTCTCTGCGTGCCGCCTAATGCGCACAATTACGTAAATGTGCAATATAAGAGATGTTTCGTTGCGCAGCACCTGTGATGGCTTGCAATCACAATGTGCACGCCGCGCATGGGCACGGCGCGATGTGCATCGGCCCCCCCGCGGAGACGCCGTGCGTGCGCATTTCGACTTTTTCCGGGGACTCGCACGGCGTGCGCTCGACGAAACTTTCCACCTCGCGCATGTGATTGCCACTCATCATGCGCACGGCGTGCACGCATCTGGAACTTCCAGAGAGTCTTCTTCCCCTCCCAGGCACCTTTCCACACGCTCTCCTCTTCCCCTCCTCCTCCACAAGCCTCGCTCCTTCGACATGGGCCAGTACTTTGTCTTCATCGCCAAGCGACTCGGTCACCGCACCTACGAGGAGATCCGCGCCCCAGCCTTGAAACCCCGCGGTTGGTGTGAACGCCACGTCCTCCACCTTCTCTTGTTCAAGGCAGAGACGCGCTGCGCAGAGGGGCGACGCTGCCCACCGGGTTTGTAGTGGCCCTCGTCGTCAGTGGAGAGAGGCTCTCACGTGGCAGTGCGCCGCCGATTGGAGCGAGGATTCCTCACTTCGCGCATTTGACGTCGAGGGTGGAGATGTCGTTCGCCTTGAACTTGTTCAACCCGTACTCGTTTCCTCTTTCGTACCTTGCGCCTCCAAAAAGCGTTCCCTTCGCGCC
This sequence comes from Isochrysis galbana, assembly GCA_018136815.1. Classification (NCBI taxonomy): domain Eukaryota; phylum Haptophyta; order Isochrysidales; family Isochrysidaceae; genus Isochrysis; species Isochrysis galbana. The sequence continues at coordinate 1,738,531 of CM030937.1, forward strand.
TCCTTTGTTGGTGTGCTCGTAGACAAGTGCTCTACAGTCGTCGCGGACACTGATTCCTAGAATCTTGTCGTTCAGATCATGGTCGGTCAAGTTATACACATCTTGCCCGAAACCCTGTTTGCGATCGACTTTCCCATCCTTCCAGTAAACGACCACAGGGGGATTTTTACTGTCATTTGAGGGAGCAGCCTCACTCTTCGATTCCTCCACATTCCTGACAATGGAGTCTGCGCTCTTGTCCATCATCTTGGAAAGTGTAGTGCGGATCAAGCTCCCGTTCAGCTTGCTCACGTTGTCAGCGGCTGTTCGATCGGTGCTGCACACGTAAGACTGGCCATAAAATGGCTGAAAGCCCGGGATTTTGGGTGCGGTGCACCACATTTTCTCATCGATCTTCTCGTTGAAGACTGAGCCGTACTTGTCCGAACACATGATGACTTCAGAATCAAACAGTCCAGACCCTGCCCGCGTCAATGCGCAGTACCCGGGCACGCGATGGGTGACTTCGGGATCGGCTATGTTGAGAGTATTTGACATATTGGAGGGGGGGGGGTCCTAACATACCCTATATTTTTTTTTCGGCGGGCTGGGAGTGGTGACTGCCTATCGAGTGACGCCACGCCCTTGCCCCACGCTGTCGGGGGGGGGGGCATCCTCAAGGCAGTGACGCGCATCCGGTGGGAGGACACGCGTGGCTCGCGGGGCGACACTGCCCACCGGCTTGTCGAGCAGCAGCGCCCACGTGCGCTCCATGTAGTGGCGTGTTTTGGGTTAACGAGACTGGTTGAAAAAGAAAACATGCACATCTGGGTGGAAAAAAATAATAACCTGGTCCTCTTTTGACGGAACGCGACTTTGCCTGCGCGACCGCCACCAGCTCTACGAGACGCCGGGGCCCCTCGCCGCCGCGGCCGCGCAGCGGTGCCTCGCCCACGCCGACGCGGTCTGCCCGTCCGGCGGCCCGTCCGGCGCCGTCAACCGTCAACCGTCAAGGCGGCTTGCCTTCATTTGGTAGCTCCAGCCTCGCCGCGACCGATCTTGATTGATGGTGTTCTCGGACCGTGACGTGACAGGTGCCTGAAGTGGAACAGGGGCTGTAGCGTAGTCTCTGTAGGCGGGGCTCCGGAGAGCGAAAAACGCGGCCTCAGCCGTCAGCCGGCAATTTTGGCTCGCTTGCGGCACTTGGGGTTGGGCTGGATCGGATGCTAGGCAGAGGGTCTTCCTCCCACAGCTCAGCTTCCCCCAACATAGCTGTGCTCAATTCGGGATCCTCGGGTACTTACTTGAAGGCTAGCGTCCACAGGAGTGGCCTCTATCTACGTTTGAATCGACGACGGCCGAGCGGTCGAGCGCTTCCTCACCGAGCCACGGATGTCTCAAACGAAGCGAGGAGGCCTCAAGCCGACGGAGAACTCCACTCAGGGCTACCCGGAAGCCCACGCGAGCATACAACGAGACGGGCCCCGACTCGAGCAACGTCCACAACTAAGGTGTCGTTCCGTCAATTGTGGGACATCAGTCGAATTGAGCGATCGAATTTCCACAGAGTTCTATTTTAAAATTAAATGCAGACTAGCATAACAACTTTTTTTTCTCTGCTTTCCCCCGCGGCGCATGGGGGACGCCGTGTCGGCGCTTTTTTTACAGCGGACGTGATTGCTCCACGGGCCCTGATATCCATCGTAGTGTTGCCATGTTACGGGTAAAAAACTTTTCGCACACACTGTAAAAAGAAATTAATAACAAAAAATCACCTGGCCCTCTTTTGACGGAACGCGACTTCAGAGGCCACAGGCGCCGCATCCCTAGCTCACGAGCGACACGCATCACTTCCCGTAACAAAGTCCTCCCAACGCCTTGACCGCGCCAATCAGGGGTCACCCAAAAGTCGCACAGCTCGCCCGAGCGCCCACCCGACAGCGGGTTCACGCGCACCAAGCCCTTCGTCGAAGCAACGGCGAACGCTCCTTTCGCGGGGCGCGAGTAGGACGGTGGGATATCGTCGCTCCAGTGCGAAAAAGGCACAACATGCATCCTTCGCCGACCCAAGAGGCGCCTACCTGTCCTAGTCTGAATTTATACCAAGAGGGAGCGGTGCGAGGGGGACGACCCGCATCGCGTATTTGGAAACGAGGGGTACCAAATGAAGGCAAACGACCTCCCCCTCCCCCCTCCCCCCATCCTCACTGTCTAGTCTAGCTCCCTGGTCCTAGAGCCCTAGCCTTAACACATGCCATATCCATATCCATATAAATAATGACCCGCATACATCCTTAGTTCGTAGTTCGCCCCCAGTCGTCAGTTGTCTACTCCGACTCCAGGCCGCAAGCCGGCAGCAGTTAACATGTTAATGTTAATATGTTTTAATATGGCCTTCGATCCTTCGTCCTTCGATCCCGTTGCTTTCAAGAAAACTAAGCACATCTTGCCTACGCGTGCTGTTTGCATATCGTCTGGCCATTGGAGCCGCCCAAAGGCCCTTGTTTTTTTGGCGACCATGGTTGGGGGGGGGTAGGGGGTAGGGGCGTATTAGGGGCGGCAGACTCGCGCCCATCGCACTGCGTGACACAAGACACAAGGTTGTGACGGAATCACAGATACCGGGGGGCAGGGGGGACCGAGGGCCGAGCCCCCCTCAACCCCCCAAAATATGCATCAAATATGCAGAATACGTAGAGATATGCAAAATCACCGGACAAGGGCCAAAATCCGCAAAACATATCTTGCTTATATTTCTAAATTTCTATCCGGGCCTATCTCCCCTTACGTATCTATCTCTCTCCTCTCCTCTACAAGACTTAGTCGTAGTGTTTATAATCGTCACGATGGTCCGGTTCGTCGCGAGCGCCGGCGGGAAGCGCGAGGTGTGCGTCAGCTACCACGACGTGGCGGTACCGCGCGCGTGCGAGGTGTGGGGCGTGGCCTCGAGCGTCGAAGGTAGCAACGACGTCTCCGCCGCCGTCGACCTCGCCCTCCGCCTCTGCTGCCTCGCCTACAGGCGGCACTCAGGCCGTCTCTCTCCTTCTTCTCTTCTCCTCGCGGCGGCAGCCAGCCGCTGCGGCCTAAGCAACGGGGCCCGTAGCGCGGGGGGTGGGCTGACGGAGGTGGTGCAGCCACGCCAGCCGGAGCTACAACGCGCCGAGGCTGTTGAGTGCCAGTTCACCACGCCGGGAGGTGCGCATGCGGTGCTCTACCTCTTCCTCCACCGGGAGGAAGGGGGAGGGAAGGCGAGCAAGGGGAGGGAGGAAAGGAGAGGGGGAGGGAGCGGCTGGGAGAGAGGGCTGGGGACAGGTCAACAGAGTAAGGAGAGGGAAGAGGTTCGAAACGAGGTCAGGGGAGAGGAGGCAAACAAGGAGACGGAAGAATGGAGAGGGGAAGTGAGCCAGCAGGAGCGAGTTGAGGCAGCAGGGGAAGATGTGAACTCTGGGCAGCGGGCTGCTCCGTCGGAGCGCGGGGGGGCTGGAAGCAGGGTCCAGCGCGCACACGAGCCTGCAACAAGCGCCAGGGGCAGAGGGGACGAGCCGGCTGAGACCGCCGAGCCAGCAGTGCGCACGGGCAGCGCCCCTGGCAGAGGCACCCGCCTGGCAAGACCGATTGCGGTGCTCACCTTCAAGGGCAGCACGCTCGTCTCACCCGGCTCGATGCCGCTCTCCGACTGGCGCGTGAATTTAAGCGTCTTGTTGCCTTCGTTTGCACGCCCCTCTCCGCTGCTGCACCAACGGTCAGCCGCTCCCCACAGCGACGCGCAGGGGCGCTCCGCAGGGGCGCGCACCCACGCACTGGCGGAGCCAGAGGATGAACTCACTCGAGCTAGGTTGGGCAGCAAGGCTCTCGAAAGTGCTGGGATACCAACTTCACAGTCGATGCAACCGGATGTAGCGCAGCAGTCACAGTGCAGCGGGTATGGCGCCGGGGGCGAAGCAGGGTCGACGCGAACCGGCGCGCCGGCCACTTGCTTTCCGAGCTTTGAGCAAGCTGCCATCAACGGCAGTGTGCACCCTGGCTTCATTGCGTACTTTGGGGAACTCGTCGCCGCGTTCCAGCGTCTGCGCTGTGGTGATATCGGTGAGGCGCTTTGCGAGGCGTGGGGACTTCCGACTGACATGGACATCTGGGAGCTGGTTCACTCGCATCACATCGATCGCCTCCTGTGCGTTGGTCATTCGCTGGGCGGCGCGCTCGCCTCGCTCGCGGCAACTCGCATAGGGAGCGCAATCTTGGAGCGTCGCGATGAGCGCCAGTCCAGCAACTGGAGGCTCGAGGCCGACGCTGCCCATCGGACTAAAGTGCAGTCAATGCGTTCGGCCGACAGTGTCGTGCCGCAATCAGGCTGCCCGCCCATTGCGGGTACTACAAGCACCCAGGCGAAGGGCACAACATCTAGTGCCTGGGCTGGCTTCCCACACGACGTCTGTTCGGTGGTTGACAGCGGTATTCGCCAAGACTCGCAGCTCGGCAACACACTATGTCTTTCAGCCGCCGCCGCCACACCCTCGCCAGCGTCAAGTCCGCAGCTGTCAAGGCCGTTCATTGAAGGTGTCCGACGCGCCGGTGCCCCACGCTTGCCATGTCTCATTACCTTTGGGTGCCCGATTGTCGGAGACGAGGGCTTCGTGCGAGAGCAAACCCGTTGCGTGGCACCGCAGGGTGGTCTCCGCGTGTACAATCTCCACGATCCAGTGGTCAGTGTGGGTCATGGGCTTGTCTGCATTACTACGGCCACCGGGGGCGACGGCGGCTGCCACGCCGGCCATCCAATACCACTCAGGAATGACGCGCTCACCACCGCCAACCCGTACACAAATCATCTGCGATACGTGCTCGACTCGTTCGAGCTTTTTCCGTCCAACCCCTGCGTGCGCGTCCGCTACGCGCTCCCGGGTATCGTGTACACACCCGATGCAGATAGTCGTACGATAGCCCAGCCGCCTCAGCCGCAATTCGGTCCTCCGCAACGGTTGCAGTCCGACCTATCCATCGCTTCGGCGAGCTCACTCTCATCGGAACTTCCAGTGGTGGAAGAACGACGGCGCTGCGCGCACGCCGGCGTGGGCAACGGCCAGGTTTCCGTTGACGGGCCTGGCGTGATGGCCGCAGACTCTCTTTCTGACGAGGTGCGGGACCCCTCGCTGGACTCCGAGCGCATATCAGCCGAGCCTGCCGCCTCCTTGACGCGCGCTGTGGAGCGTGCACGGTCGCTTATGAAGCTCAGTAAGATGTGGTTCGATGGGGTTGGGGCGGACGCTCTGCCGTCGGCTGTGGGAGAGCAGCCGGCTGCCGCGGGGATCCCCGACGTCAATTGCCCAGCGGCTGGGCCCACTGCCGCCAAGGATAAGCTTGTCTTCCGACTCGATGACGATGACCACGATCGCCCTGTAGATGGCCTTCCCATTCAGATCGCGAACGCCGCACCGCTCGCGAACAACGATATCAATGCCGATTCGGCGCAAGTGGCGTGTATGGGCACCGAAATTGAGACGATTGCTGTGGATGCAGATTTTGAGGAGATCACCCCCGCCGTTGTGCGTGAGGCATCCGATGCTGCCGCTGCAGGTCCGCTGCCCTGGGCGAGCGGCTCGTTCGCGGCTACCATAGACGGCCAGCTGTGGAGTAGTGCCTCAATAGCCTTGCGCCAACGGCTGGGGGGGGGTTTGGGTTGCCGCTGCAGCCGCAAGAAGTGCTGCCGCGCGTGAGCTTCTTGTTAGTTCCGGTGAATCATGCGGTGGCACGTCCGCCCCCCCGCCGAGCGCCGCTCTTGAGCCGGCCGACGCACTTCTTGGTGATGATAAAGGAAGCAGCTCGTAAGGCGTGAAGACCACGGCTACCATTTGCGTGCTCAACTTTCGCGCTCGAATCTCGGCGCTTTAGAACCACGCGATGTCCTCTCTGCCATCGTCTTCCCGCCCATCGTGCGTCGATTCAGTGGCCGTAGCCCACGTGAGGGCCTACTCCCTGCCCACGGCGGAAGCGCCATCTAACGCCACACGCCAGCCAACACGTATTGCAGACATCCTCGCTTTCTGGTTTGCAACGCACGCCGGACACAATGACGGCGATGCTCTTGCATTCTGATTTTTACACATTTTCATATTATACCGTCGCATGATAGCGTAGGTCATGGTGCGTGACATCATAGAGACAAGATGCACACAACTAGACTGTTCACATGTACCAGACTTCTCCAATAAATTGCGCACCTCTAAACAAGCGCATAGCCACGTTTTTCGTGCGGTTGGTCTTGGCTGACGTGCTAGTGTGCTTGGAGCACTTACATGTTTTTGTTCAGAACTAAGTTTATACTTGGTTGCGATGGAGCGCGCCGGCGCGACTCACGCTCGCCCCACCGGGCCCCCCGGCTGGAGGGCGGGCCTCCAGCGTCCCCTTGAACGGCCAGTCGCTGGCGAGGCGACCGCGCCCGCCGTCTGAGGCCGAGCAGGTGCGTGCGACCCCGGTCGCGCCACGCGGCCCGTGGCCCCGGCCACACCACTGGTGGCCCCAAAGATGGGGTAACAGCTTATCAGCTCTCAAGGACAACAGTAAACTGATAGGGTCATGGAGCGCGCGCCGCTCCCCTCCTCTCCTGCCACCACCCCCGCCGCGCCGGCCGAACGGGCCGCGACCACTGCCGCGCCGCAGAAGCGCGCGCGAGCCACCCCCAAGGCCGACCAGGTGAGCACGAGCCACGGCTTGTGCCACCACCTGCAAGCCCCACACCAACACGGCCACCATAAGGGTGACGGATCGAACAACGGCCGTCGGCCGAAGACCATAAGTGTCAGGCGGAGACCATAAAACGTCCACATATTCGTTGATGTAAACGCGTGTAGGGCTGCAGGGGAAAGGTGGCTGGGTGATTTTGTGATGTGATGAACTTCATCCTGTGTTGAATGATCCTTCCCTCATGTTGTACAACCACACATTATACATTTTATCACAAGACACACGTTGCGCCACTAACTACCAAAAGACCACTACAATTTACGGCTACCAAAGCCGCATGCGCCTCGCCAACTCATAGTCTCTGAGCACATTCTCCCCTGCCTCCATTTGCGCAAGTTGGCGAGCTCGTTGTGCTCTCCGACGCTCAGCTGATGCTTGCTCCTCTGCAAGCAAAGCTGATTTCCTGAGACCAAAAGCGTTCAATTATCCCCATCCCTGCTAACATCTTTCGTTGTCACCTGGAGGATACTTGACTCAACTGGACACTTCACATGTTGAAACCCACACGTGGTCTGACTCCATTCACTCGTCACTCGACTTGGGGGCAGGGTCGATATCTCGTTGGAATTCACGATCCATCCACGTCTCACACCAAAGAGCACTGATGAGTTACACCAGAGAGCACCGACCGCGTAAAAGCAGACAACAAGTTTCGTCACACGTCTATATGGAGGAGACGAGGGAAGGGTGAGCAGTTGCCCTGCAGTGGAGCAGTTGCCCTGCAGTGGAGCAGTTGCCCTGCAGTGGAGCAGTTGCCCTGCAGTGGAGCAGTTGCCCTGCAGTGGAGCAGTTGCCCTCCAGTGGAGCAGTTGCCCTCCAGTGGAGCAGTTGCCCTCCAGTGGAGCAGTTGCCCTCCAGTGGAGCAGTTGCCCTCCAGTGGAGCAGTTGCCCTCCAGTGGAGCAGTTGCCCTCCAGTGGAGCAGTTGCCCTCCAGTGGAGCAGTTGCCCTCCAGTGGAGCAGTTGCCCTCCAGTGGAGCAGTTGCCCTGCAGTGGAGCAGTTGCCCTCCAGTGGAGCAGTTGCCCTCCAGTGGAGCAGTTGCCCTGCAGTTGAAGTTGAGCAGTTCTCCGCCCCCCTGCCGCCCTGCATTGCCTACCAGCCCCCCTCTCCCTTCAGAGCCCTCCTCTCCCTTCAGAGCCCTCCTCTCCCTTCAGAGCCCTCCTCTCCCTTCAGAGCCCTCCTCTCTAGGCCCAGGTAGAAATATGCAACATATGCAATTGCATATTTGGGTAGATTTGTCAGATCTGCATATGTCGACACATTTTCGCATATTTCCTGCATATTTGGGTAGAAGTGGAGCGGGAGAGAGGAGCCCCCCCCCTTGGTATTGGGATTGGGAGAGAGGGGAGCCCCCCCCCCCTTGGTATTGAACATCACCCCCCCGTTGCCGGGCGTCTCGTGCCTCATGGGTGAGTGGCCCCTCTCCCCTCTCCCCTCTCCCCCTTCTCTGCCTGCCCCCAAGCGCCCCCCACGCGCTGAACTGTCCCGTCTCACCCCTCAGATCGCTCGCGCCGCGCTCGCGCCGCACTGCGTTGCGAGATGGGCATCCACATTGACGTGGACCCTCCTCTCCCCTCCCCGCGTACCAGAATCGCGATGGCCTCCTCTTTTGTGAAGCGTCCTATGGAACCAGACGAAGAGCCCCGTCAAGTGTCACCTCACCTGTCTGGACGTCGCAACGGGAAGCTTCTGTGGGAGTATTGCACTACGAATCAATTCCCACCTATAGAGGACTTGGGTCAGGACATCGACTTCATGTATGTAGATAATTACCATCAGACCACTTCACTGATGGAGGCATCCTCTCGCGGGCATTTCTGGTGCGTAAAGAACACATTGGAGTTGTTCAAGGATGGACAGAAGAGTGCATCTGCATCGGTAACATTTGTCAACCAGGTTGGAGCTACCCAGAAGCAGACCGCCCTCATCATGGCTGCCAAGCGAGGGCACCTCACGTGACAACGGGCGTGAACTTTGGAGTCACTTGCTTCCTTCACGCAATCTGCCATTGCATTGATGGGACAGACGGCTAAAGTCCTATGGACCGACGAGATGACACCACACTCACGTCAACGCTCTACACACTTACGTATCCTTATCACGGAACGCACAGGAACCTGCTGACAGACCGAACAAGGAAGAGCATGCCGACAAGAGAGCGACGTGGCGACGGACGATCCGACGGGGGCGACAGTTACGCACAGGAATAAGGAGGGAATCTTTCGAAAACCCTTAAGTGAGTTGATGAAAACCGAAGTAAGATAGCGCCACAATATAATCCAACGGCCAACACCTGAGGGGGAATCAGGGTCACACAAGGGGGCGGTTCCTTGCACCGGCGCTACCTGAACGCTCGACTTAGCCTAAAAACGCGAGGAGCACGCAAGGAGGTAAGCCAGGTGAGGGGCAAGGGGCAAGCAGGCGACAAGGGAGGCGACAAAGGAGGCGAGCGAGGGCAAAGAGGGCGAATGGACGAACGTAGGATCCTGCGACGGTGACTAGTGGCTAGCCTGCAAGGAGGGGACATAGAAACGCAAACAACTTCTAAAACAAAAAGGTCGATCGCGGATGCGACACACCACTCAATCAACAAAAGAACTGAGTGAGAAACAAACATAAACGCTCGAAACAAAAACAAACAAAGAAGGAGAAAATAAGAATTGACGAGCGATGCGAAGCCTCGGTGTTCAGTATGTCGAGCGAGCGGCGAACCATCGAGACAAGCCCTGAAAACAAAATTCGTTCGCACTATCGAGTATCGAATCCGCTTTGAGTATAGCGTATAGCTAGATACTACTCGGGATTCGACATGCGCCCTCTCGCCCTCGCGACTCGCGACTCGTTTCCAAAGAGGAAACGAGCTTCGCTCCGACAGGCTGTAGCCAGAACGTTTTTGCGACATTTTTACAAGACATTTAGGCAGCCAAAACGAGACATTTCCGCCAGGCCCTAGACCCACCAGAGTTGTTCCATGTTCCATGCGCCATGCCCATGCCCATGCCATGCCATGCGCCCACTAGCCACTGCCACTAGGCGGAGTTAAACAAACAAGGTTTCACTGAGGTTTCACCCCGACGTTTGAAGTCGAACGCGGAGTGAAACCTCGGTGCATGAAATCGGAGTGAACCCCGTGCAACCCCGCCAAACTAGTAGAATCTTGTTACAATAGTCTTCTTCTTGTGGATCACTCCCCTACGCTCGATCTCTCCAGAATCCTCCTATTTCCCTCTCTTCTAGGGATATAATGATGAATCCGTCCCCTCTCCGCCCCCCTCGCGATCCCGCCGCTCAGCAGCGGGATCCGATGGCGCCTCCGCTTCTCTCCTCTCGCCTCTGCTCTCTCCACGCCGCTCGTTCTGCGGTCTGTGTGAGCACGCGTCTGATTTCGCGGCTAGCCGAGCGGACGTGGGCTCCGCCCACATCCTCCGGCCGCTGCACACGCGGCCGCCCGGCCCCACCGCCGAGTGGTACATGGACGCCAGCGGCCGCATCGGGGTGCCCACCGCCACGTTCGGCTGTGAGGGCGAGTGATCGCGCTTCCACGAGTTCTGGAACGCGTGACAGGCTGCCTACCACCTCGGCTACCTCTAACAAAATCAAGGGAGTCTCACGAACGCGCTTCAAGCAGAGTCCAGGGCCGCCACCCCGAGAACCACCAGCTGACCGAGGGAAGAGTGAGTGGATGCACTCAAGCGAACGGGAGCGAGCGATCGAGACCAACGAGCGAGCCATCTACCGTAATTTCGGTGCCTTCATGGGTCTTACCATTCTGCTGCTCTTCGCCTGCGACTGGAAGATACGTCGTGACGAGAGGCTCGAGTCAGTGCCGATTGAGAACTCAGCGCAAGCCAACAGCAGTCGAAGGCCGCCGGGTGGCGGACACCAAACTTAAGAGCACGGGCGCCGAGGCATCTTCCACCCAATCCCATGCACATTACTTGACTCGCCACCCGCTTGGCGCAGAGGCAGCGCGTCCGATGGCGAGACTGCTTCACTTCATGGTCTGTGGAAGAGCTGTTTCGCGAGGATGTCGGCTTTACATGATGCCGTTTGGCGGCAGTACTTCGGACGTCTCGCCTGCCATGTGTTTGATCTGCCCGCCACTGTACCGGCGTGTCATCTGGCCCACGCAATGAGCACGCCTTCATGCGGTAGAATGACTTGTTCCAATGGGCCAACCCACGCCTCCTATGCAATGAATGCGCCTCGGCGGAGGGGGGGGGGGGGCGAATCTCTTGCCCAATGGACCGCCATATTACTCAGCGACGCTGCACGTCTTGAGGGTGGACGCATGATGTCCTTCGAAGCAGAGGCGTGATCCATGGTTTTCCGCTCCCCACGCGGACGGGAGAAGCGGCTGTGAGCCGCGCGCGCTCTCCTCATCCTAGTCCTCAGTTTGAATAGTGGAAGCGGGTCATTCATTACTCGCTTGCCGGCGTTCGTAGTCATCAAAACTACCCGCTACCCAACTACTGCGAGAGGAAAAACCAAATTGTCCATGACGGCGTGACATCATTCATGACATACCCCGCCTGGCTTGCACTCATGGACATTGGTGCATAAATGCGGTATGTAGATTCTGTAATCTCCATTCTCACTCCCATCGTTCATGTTCACACATCGTGCCGAACCATCCACTAGGTGGCTAGGTGTCCCTGCTGCTTGCTTGGCTATGCTATTGCGCATGAGCGTGTCGAAACCATGAGCATGTCATCACCATCATGAGTGTGTCGAAAACATCCAGTGTCGTCAGTGACCGAGGGCTGCTCTGTCACCACTACTTGCACGTTGTTTTGGCTACGCGCACAAGCTCCCATAGGGCTAGTGCTAGTGCGCCAGTGATGCGGCATGTGACTGGTCTTAGTCATGTAACTTTTAGGAATGAGAAACCGAGAGTGAAGGAGAAAGGAGCGCGCTAGCATGAAAAGGCCGGGCAATGTACCGGTGCACGGTGGTTACGTGTTACGTGCGCCCCCTGCCCCTGCCCCCTGCCCCCATCCCCCGATAGATTTTTCCCGAGCTAGGGCTAGGAGATGAATAATATGCTGGCACCAGCGCTATGCTGAGCTGCAATGCAGATGCATGCAACTTCAGGTGAAGAAATGGTGATGTTGGAAGTCGGAGATACACGCTCCCGTTATTGGGCAACTGCAAACTCCGTATCACGATCACACGATACACGATCACGTCCTTCTATGATTTTCGATTTTCGACTGTCTAGGTCTAGGACTAGATGAAGAGAGAGAGAGAGAGAGAGAGAGAGAGAGAGAGAGAGAGAGGAGAGAGGAGAGAGGAGGCAGATAATACAGGACCATCTGTAAGTAACATTAATCATAATCATTAGTTTGCACTTTCATACAGCTATAGCTATAGCTATAGCTAGAATCTAGAATAAATGATAAATGAGAAGCAAAACAACTCACGTACCGTTTTCACTTTTCACTTTTCACCGCTCCTATACTTTGTAATTTGTGAATGCGGGGGGTGGGGGGCAGGGGTGGGTGGTGGGGGTGGAAAAGAACTGGACCTCAGGTCTCAGGTTGCACCTTCACCTTACACCTTATTCTTCCGCCGCCCTCTCGCCCTCTCGCCCTCTCCCCTCTCCTCATTCCTCTCTCCTCCGCCACCGCCACCGCGCCACCGCCCCACCATTGACTCATCCACCCTCTATGCCGTCACTGCATCCTCCGCCTCTCCTCCGCCTTCTCCACCCTCATCTCCACCTCCGCCCTCTCCGCCGCCCTCTCCGCCACCGGCATCTCCCCCTTCGCCATCTCCACCTCCGCGGGGGACGAGCGATGCCTTTTGACCGGCGACAGCGCCCCCGGCGGGGCTCCCCCCCCCCCCCCCCACTATCTACGCCAACACCTTTCTAAAAGAGTATCTCCCCCCCCTTTCTCCTTCCTCTCCCCGAGTCCTCCAGAGATTCCCTCCTCGCCCCCCCCCCCCCCCCTTTCATCTTCTCCTTCTTCCTCCTCTCTTTCTCATCCACTCTCCTACTACAACAACCCCCCTCCTTCTCTGCGGCTCCAGGAGATGAAGAGGGGGGTGGTCGACAACCACAGGAAGAATGGCCAAGTTCACGTGAAAGAAGGATCGCGAGAACTCTCTCTCCGCCCGACCCCTCTCCCATCATCCCCCCCCCCCCCCTCTCTCTCTCCCCCCCCCCCCTCCCCCCGCCCTTCTTCTTCCCTCTCTCTCTCCCTCTCTCTTCTTCTTCTCCCTCTCCCTGCTTCTGCCTCCCTCCCTCCCTCCCCGCCCTTCCCCACTCTCTTCTTCTCTCTCTCTCTCTCTCTCTCTCTCTCTCTCTCCGGGGCCGGCCTTCTTCTTCCATCTCGTGCCTGCCCGCCTCTCTCCCTCGTCCTCCTCCCACTGATTCTTCCTCATTTTTGCCTCATTTTTCCTCCACCTTCTCCACCTCGCGTTCCTCTCTCTCTTCTTTTCCTCCTCCTCTCCCCCCCCCGTCGCCCCCCCGCCCCCCCCTCCTCCCCAATTCCCTTTTATTTTCATCTCCACCTCCTACTTTAACCTAGAATACCCCCCTCTCTCCCTCGGTGCCTGATCCTCCCCTCCCCCCCTCCCCCCTCTCGGCTCCTTTTCTTCTCGTTCATCACGCCGAGCGATCCGACGACCACGAAATCAAAAGATTTCACCTGCCGAAATATCAAATAATCCGAGGTCACCACGCCAGCCTTCCCCTTTCCTCCCATGCACTCTCTCTTCCGTCTCTCCAGATCTTCCCCCCTTCCCACTATTAACAAACTACCGCGTGAACAAATATATCTGTCCGATCGCCTCCCTCGCCCTTTCGCTCTCCCCCTCACTCTCTCTCTCTCTCTCTACCCCCCCCCCCCGCCCCCCCAGTCATGCGCTCCGGCTGCCGGCGCTTCTCCTCGCGGCTGGGCTCGGCGACGCGCTCGGAGAGCTGGTCGTTCCTGCCGATCCTCAACATCACCAAGGTACGCCCGTCGTCTATCTGAACACCGTAGACGAGCAACCAGCGAGAGAGAGAGGGGGGGGGGGCTCTCCCTCCCTCCCTTTCTCTCTCTCTCTCCCCCCCCCTCCCCCCCCTCTCTCTTCCCCCCTTCCCCTCTTTCCCTCTCCCTCCCTCTCTCTTTCGCCCCTCCCCCCTCCCCCCCCCGCCCCTCTCTCCCTGCTGTTCTCCCTACCTGGTTCCCTCCCTCCCTCCCCTCCCTACCCCACTCTCATCTCTCCGGCCTTGCTTCATCTTGCCTGTCTGTCTGCCTCTCTCGCTCTCCTCCTCCCACTTTTTCTTCCTCATTTGCCTCTTTCTCTACCTTCTCTTCGTCTTGTTCCTCTCTCTCCTCTTCCTCCTCCTCTTCCCCTTTCCTGCATGGCTGTCTTCACCTCTCCCTCTCCGCCCGCTCGTGCACCTCTTTCTCTCGTATCTCTCTAGTTGCAGATCGATGCATTGGATTTAGAGAAGAGAGAATGGACAGTGCAATGGTTTTCCATGCACTCCTCTCTCCCCCCTCCCCCCTTTCATATTTCTTTGCACTTCTCCTGGCTGCTCTACCTCCCGCAGCAGAGCCGGCTAGAGAGAGAGCAGAGACGAAGCAAGTAGACAGTTGGCAGAACAGGAAACAACTATCCCACTTTATTGTTTCTCCCCATCTGTGCAACGTGTTCCCGCAGTAAGGATCGACGGGTGTAGGGGAGGGGGGGGGGGGGGGGGCTGGCTTTTCGGACGGCTGCTTTGGATGCCTCCGCGCCTGCGCCAAGATCACTGGCCCCATGACGGCTACGGAGCATGACACCCCGCTGCCGCTGTCGGTAGGGGCTGCCCGCGGTCTACCACACCTCTCCTGATGCGTCGGCCTTCCGCGCGGTGATCGACATGGTCAAAATGCGCTCTGGATCGCTAATGGTTTCGTCTGGTTCCGAGATCCACGGCATCATTACAGAGCGCGACGTGCTTGACAAGCTGCCGTTTGAGGTGGGCGCGTCGCGCAAGATCAAGGTGCGTCCCGTTGCCCAGATGCCTCTCGCCGCCCGCCTGCCTGCTCACGAGCGGCGTGCCACATTGCTCGGCAGGTGTCTGAGTTGATGACATCCAAATCAGATCTGATTACAGCGCCTCCCTCGTTCACTCTCGACCAGTGCATCAAGGCGATGCAGGCTGGGACCTTCCGGCACCTCCCCATCGTTGAGGGCGCCGACGTCCGTGCCGTGATCTCCATGCGCGACATTGCTCAACATGTCGCCTCCGCGCTCGCCAAGGAGCCCGCTGGACAGCAAACCACTGTCAGTACCCTAATGGAGGTGACATCCGACTCACTTAGAGACAGCAGTCTCGCACACCCGGTGGCGAAAGTCGCGACACCAGTCTGCTTCACTCTCGACCCCCCTCACCCCTCCACTCCCTCCACCATCTTTGGCGGCACAGGCCAAGGGTGGGCCGTCGTGCGTGGAACTGCCATCGACGTCATCCGTGGGCACTGCCGTTGAACTTATGCGCTCGACTCGCGCAGGCTCCGTCCTCATCTCCTCCTCCAACGGCTTTGGCATCATCACGGAGCGTGATTATCTGACGAAAGTCGCCGTGTACGACGAGGCCAACCCGCATGACGTCCCAGTGATAGACATCATGACGGCTTCGCCGTACGTCAAGGTGAGAGGCCGGCGGTGTGCATGGACACGTAGACCTAGCGTGTGAGACCGCCCCATCACGGCGGCTTATTTTGCAGCTGGGACGTGCCATCACAATTCGTCTGAGCGTGCCAACGAGCCCCACCACCCCATTGAACAGACTGTCTCGGCCAGTGGCCGCATCTCGGACTGCTTGTCGCTCATGGTGGCCGGGGGATTCCGGCACCTGCCCGTCGTCGACAAGAGCGAAGTTGTTGGCGTGATTTCAATGCGAGACATCCTGCATCATTTCCTTAAGTAGAAGTATGTCGTCTGATAGGGTTCGACGGTGCGGGCTCAATTGCCTCGGCTCACCTGCAGCTCGTGTGCAGCGGCAACATGTGCGCAGAGCAGATGTATTAGATGGGCCGTGCTGGGGCGTGCCCATGAGCGTGAGTTTCCCCACTTGGCCATCGAGAATGAGGTTAGCATGGCGGCAGGCCATGCGACGCCGCCATCGATGCGAGGCGAGATCGTCGGGATAACCGACGGTTATATGGCGCGACTAAGCTGCTTGCCACTCGTGTTGGCGTCGCTGCCCCATTCGACCGTTGCTGCTAGTATGCCTCTCCGCTGCGCTTCAAACTTTTCTTTTCGTCCTATGATGCACGTGCTAGCTTGTGCTGTTTTGGCGCTTTGGCGCGCTCGACACCGCCTTTCTCCGCCGGGTGTTTGTTGGCGGCTGCTCATCGGCTATCGTCAGCATCATCGCATCCTCACGCTTACGTGATACGTCGATTTCTCTTCAAAATGGAATGGGTGCTGAGCAATCGCTTCTAACAGCTGCAATACAGACAGCGATGGCATGGCGCGCAATCGCCACGACCGAATACACAGCCGGCGACGGAGGTGGCAAGCCAATGAGGAGCAGCTATAGACCATCGGGATTCAGGCAATGCGAAAATAGCGAAGATAAAACAAAGCACGTTTTTGCATAGTTTGAAACTTGAACGTGTTCTAAAATCTTTTGCCAAGCGCAGCCTTTCGCTCACCACCTCTGCACGCCTGCGCTCTATGCCACGCCCACGGGGCTCTTGTGCACAGTGAGCCTCGTGTCGCATTCATCCTAGATGATGCGATTTCCAGGTTCTTATCTCCTGGTCCTTCGCCGTGCGGCCACACGGTGAAGCTTAGGCACTTCTAGGTTGGCGGTAGGATTCGTCCCTAGCAACCTAGAATTCGGGTCCTCGTTTCGTTCCTTCTAGCCTGTTTTTCAGGTTTCAGGTCTATAGATTCTATAGATTCGAGGTTTCCTCCTTTCGCCTTTCGGGTAATCTTGACCCTAAAGGAGCCAGGTCGCCAGTTGCTTGCCATGCGCTTGTTTCAGGCTCTCAGGGTACCTTCAGGCGCGTTGGAAAGTTGGGCACTCGGCCCGTTCGGCCAGGTGATGTTAGCGTAGTCGTCGGCGCCACACACGGCCGACTATGGCGGCCGCGCAGCGGCCGGCCCGCCATGACGAGGCGCCCTAGTTGGGCTGTAAGTACTGATATTAGTACTGATGCATTAGTATTAGCTCCCCAGGAGCTGATATATTGATGTTAGTGCCTAGGCTGCCAGTTCAAAAATAAAACCGAAAACAAAACTCCGGAGCGGGAACGAGCCCCCGCGAACGAACAAGCGCAGAGGCGCGTTCGCCCGCTCCCTCCCCCCTATCTCTCATGCATCCTGCTAGCTGCCCCCCCCCCCACCTTGGCCTCTTGCTTGGCCTCCTCACATGCACCTGCCAACTCGTGCTCTCTGTTTGTTTGCGTTGCCCTCCCCTTTGCGCGCGCGCCACGCGCTGCACGCTGAACACCCCCCAGTAAGTATAAGTATAATAATAGCGATACTAGAAGTTGTAATAGGGGTGTAAGCTGATATTAGTACTGATGTAAGTACTGATGTAAGTGTAAGCTCAAAACCACCGTAAGCTTACGGACTGACAGCCCAACTAGGCGAGGCGCCCGTCATTAGCAGCCGTT
>CM030937.1:1755959-1800933 GCA_018136815.1 Isochrysis galbana
CTTCTTCGGGTCCATCTTGAGACCTTCCCTCGAGACAACGTGACCGAGGCACTCCGTAGAGGTGGCAAAGAAGACACACTTGGACATCTTGCAGGTCAGACCGGCCCACTCTAGCCGCTCGAGAACTAGGTCTAGCCGGTGAAGCATTTGCTCGAACGAAGCCTGTGCCCTGGCCTCTTCGGAAGGACCCACGCCCGTTGACCAGATGCCCACATCATCGAGGTAAGGCATGCAGATCTCCCACGCTAGCGCACCGAGAACGATGTCCATCAAGCGGCACATGTAGGAGGGACCTGATTAGATGCCGAACGGTAGAAAGTTGAACTCGTATTTGCCGCGGTGGGTAGTGAAAGCGGTGATATGTTTGTGCGATTCTTTGATCGGGATGCCCAAAAACCAGAGGCTAAATCGAGAGTACATAAGAAGAGAGAACTGAGCGGCCCTTGGCCGGACGCTAGCCTATCAATAGCCTCTACAATGAGGGGTAGAGGGCTATCCTCGACGCGTAGCTTGGCGTTAGTGTCGCGGTAGTCCACGCAGAATCGAACGGAGCCATCTTTCTTGCTGACCAGGACTACTCGGGAAGCCCAAGCCGAATTTGACTTGCGAATAATGCCGGCGGCTTCCATCTTGGCTACCTCCTCTTCTATGATGAGCTCGCCTGCGCGGCCCACTCTAGACGGAGCATGCCGGTGAGGAACAGCGCCGGGGTTGAGTGGCAACTCCACCTCGAGAACGTGCGTATGGTTTGGAGCCCCCGGGTGCAACGCGAAAGCTTTGATGCGCCGGGCCAAGAGTTGGCGTACTTCTTCTCGTTGATCGTCGGAAAGAAGCCGGTCCGGATCGATGGTGGCTGAGTCGAGTAGAGCTCGTTGCTCCTCGCTCAGCGCGGTGACAGGGTCACCATCCCCCTCGCTTCCAGTCGGAGTCCAGCCCCGGTGCAACTTGAAACGCACCTGGAGCGAAGCTATCGGATGCAGAGACGGCAGGGTCAGCGCATTGACCCCGGTGTGGACGATCGTCACCGCGATGCGGTGATCGTCCGTGGGCGTGACCACCGTGGGCATTACGAGAGGAGACGAATCGAGAGCCTCGCGATTTGGTAGGCGGTCGACCAGCATCGCGCAGTCCGAATGATCTCGGAGAGCTAGCGGAACCCTGACCCAGATGGTTGCGCGGTGGAAGGCAGGAATCGTCACCGCTTGCTCCGTGTAGAGAAGATATTCGGACGAGGTAGACGCCGGAGCTTTGGCCGCAAACTCGTCGGCAGACTCAAAGAGAGGTGTATAGAGTGGCTGCCTAGCATCAGCAGCAGCCTCACCCTCCGATCCGGCCGGGATCTCTCGTGTTGCCGTCGACCTCTCTAGAAAGTCGACAGTCAGCGGCTGACCGGGTGACATCGAGATAGCTCCGACGAAGCCGGAGTCCGCGACTGGGGGTGGCGCCGTGGAAACTCTGACTACGCATTCGGAAAGGACTCTTGAAGAGTCTTCTGAATCGCCAGAGGCAGGACGGAGGCGGAGGCTTCCCTCCGAGCTCGCGGCGTCGAGAGAAATGGTAGCGGAGTGGGCGGCCAAAAAATCGTTCCCGAGCAGAAGCATCGGGTTTCCTTCGATGACCGCGAACGAATGACGGAAGAGGCGACCGGACAAGGAGAAGACGAGGCTAGCCCGGCCCCTAGTGATGAGAGGAAGGCCGTCCGGCCCATGTAGGTTGGGGACGGTAGCGTCCGATACGCGTTCGACGCAAGCGTCTTCAGGTAGTCGATCGAGAAGAGCAGTGGTGATTACTGACGGGCCCGCTCCAGTGTCAGCCAGGGTGCTGTTCACCGTGAGGGCAACGTCCGGGAGAACGAACCCTTGCGCCGCGCGGTCGCCATCGGCACGGCAGACCACGAGATCACGGACATAGAGGCAGTGACGAGGGTAGAGCGGCGGCGGAGTGTCCGCGATAGATTCCACCGGAAGTGAGGTTCCGGCTCCGGGTGACAGGGTGGTTGGATTGGAGGCTAGCCTGGACGGAGAAGATTCATCGACGTGGGGCACTCGCTCGATAGCGGCGGCTACCGTCTGCGGCACGAATGGTATTGAAGAGTATGGGGATGCCTTTGCCGAACTAGAGGGGTTAGGCACGCCATCATAGCCTAGCCCTCGACGGTCCGTCGGATGCCGAGGTTGATCCATTTGGCGTGACCATTCCTTCTCCAGGGACTTCTGCAAGTCTGTCTTCGGAAGCTTCGACAACTCGGAAAAACCGGCCGCACTGAGGCCTCTAGCGGCAGCCCCATCGCAATACAGTGCCCGTGGAGTATCCTCTCCTTCGGCGGCGTCGGAGGGCTTGGTCTCGAGGGTCTGCATGCTCCGGTGTTCTGGAGTCTCGGGCGTATCATCTTCTCCCGAGTCCAGCCCAACATCCCCGTTTTCAAGTGGCCTTTCGGCTACGACCGAACCGGTCGGTTCGGCCACTCCTTCGTCGCCAGCCGTGAAGGAGGCGCTCGGAGATAGTGCATTGATGCCTTGAGAGCCCAGTCGAGACAAGATGGAAGGTTCCGACGGCTCCGCAGCTGCCGCTTGCTCAGCGATTTCTTGGGCGATGGAAGGCGTGACATCCTGCCACCGATGGACCCCCGAAATTACATCACGATCGAAGACCTGCCACTTGCTGCGGCGCTTCTTCACCGTGTTTGGAGGGCCTGGCGTTGTAGAGCGGTCCCTTATGGGCCACTCCCACGGCGTGAAGCAGTCCACTTCCGCCACGGTCCCGTCTTGCGATGCGTTGGTTTCCGAGTCCTTCTGATGAAGCAGGCGAGACGCATCGGCAACGGGGCCCGCGTCTGAGATCACGACAACCGAATCAGACACTGGCGAACCGCTGGGAGGCGTGAGGTGAGAGCTAGAAGCTGCTTCGCCTCTCCCCTCCATGAAGCGAGCCAGAGCCGTCCTCGGCTCAGCCAGTTCGAAGCCGGTCGAGCAGAGCGAAGGGCGTTCTCTCAAGCTGGCAGCAGCTTGGGAAATTGCCCAGTCCACCGTGAAGTCGAGCGAACGCGACGCCTTGGCTTCGCGCGCATAACGGCGCAGGACCGGCATCCACTGGGCCGCCATTGCACCGGCAATGCCTACATAGGTGCGGCTGCGAAGGGCGCCACGGTGGGGCGACGGCGATAGATCCGCCATAGCGGATAGACGTCCCTCGACAATCTTCGAAGGATGCAAGGACGGGAGTGAAGCCGTCAGGTACAGGCCAGTTGCTTTTTGATGGCCCGTGCCGTGCTGCCACGGCTGCACAAACTGCCGCGGTCGCAACCCCCCGACTAAGGCGGAGGCTTCCGCGTGCATTCGAGGATTTTCGACGGCAACGAAAGGCGCGTCGGCGCTTGCCATGGCGAGGAAGACTCTAGCGGCGGATTCGAGAGCCTGGCGTCGTCCCGGCTCCCGATCGAGCCACTGGCAACTCACCGCCGACAAATACGTGCACGGCGGATGCGCGACCACGAGGTCCCAACCGAGGTTTTGAATGTGAAGAGCATCTCCGCAGAAGTGGGGAATGTAGTCGATCTCCGACGGTCGTAGATCGCACGTCGCGACGTGCGCTCCGGCGAGTAGGAACATCGAAGACACGACCCCGCTAGCTTCACCGACGACTAGAACGCGGGGTGAAGGAATCCCCTCGGCCGCGTCGAGCGTCACGGCGTCGTGGATCGCCGCTAACTCAGCGCAAAGCTCGTCAAAATGCGTCGGCAACACGGCAGAGGGTGATGAATGAGTGCTCGCGTCCGGCCGCCGCAAGGCTAGAGCAGCTTCGGCGAGATGGCGGGGCAAGATGACGAAGGAACCGCTAGCCCGGGCACGGGAGGCGGCTAACATTTGGAGCTCGCGCGTAGGGGCGCGGGCAGCTTCAGTAGACTTGGCGGCCGAGGAACAACCAACCACGGCGATCCGGTGGATGGCCTCGGCAGTAGAATTCAGGGGGAGGGGGTCGTCGCCCTGAAGTTTCGGTGGGCTAGACCTGAAGGGGGTTGGCCCCGGCGGGCGATCCCTGGAACGGGGACCCTCCGGAGAGCCGAGAGAAAGAGGAGACGCCGGCGTCCGCGTGGGGCGCGACGAGAGATCGTAATCGACGGCCACTGCGTCTCCCGAGTCTGGGGTGGCCACGGCGTGAGCGCGGAAAGCCGCAGCTCCCTTGGAACCTTCAACTTCATTGACTCCGGAAGCCGACCCTTCCGGGTCGGGAACCAGGTCGGAAACGAGAACAGGTGCAACTTCGAGACGAGAGAATGAACACGATGACGGAGAAATATAACGAACCGGGGAGAGAGGTGAGGAGGAGGCACTAGTCTCCGCCTCCACTGCACGAGAACCTACGGTAGACAACGACAATTTGTCCGCAGAGCGGCTCCGGCTATGGCCCTTGGGAGAGAGGTCTCCAGAGGGGTCCCGCCGGGAAAGAGCAGAAACAGGTAAAGCAGCAACGACGTTTTCGGACGCGGCAGCGGCCACGTCGGACCTATCCATAGAACCTAGAGCAGAAGATGATACCGAGTCGACAGCCCTCGAGGGCTTCACAACCGATTGTTTACGAAACGAAGAGACCGAAGACGCGTCGGATCCACCTAGCCCACCCCCTTGGGCAGGGCCGTCGGGGGGTGAATCCAGGGATGAAGATGCGTCGAAAGACCTAGGAGAATTAGAAGAAACCGAAGACAGCATAGTATCCGTAGAAACAGACTCCAAGAGGGGCAGCGAGCGAGAATCAGCCCCTAACATCCTAATAGCGTGCGAAGTAATAGAAGAACTTGTAGACGTACACGAATTTCGGAGAGTCGGGTCGCGACGATCTCCGGGGCAAACCTGTTTCCAGGAGCCCGGGTCAAGTGTCGACTCCGGCTTCCGAGATAGCCGTTCGGCGGGGGCTTCAGCCGGCGAGGCGGCTCCCACCGTCGAGGACTGAATAGAGCTAGAGACAGGGGGAGAATCGCCGCGTTGACAGCTCTTCTCCCCAAGCGGCGTAGGGATCGGATCGGGATGGTGGTGGTGGCGTTCGGGCCCACCGCCCGCGATGTTCTCCGCCAGGGTTTGAAGGACGGGGACCCCGCCGGACCCCTACTGAGGCTTAACCCGGACCATCGAGCGAAGAAGCTTATGAATGTGCTCGTCCGATCTACACTCTCCGCAGCCAGCCTCACACAGAAAGCGAATATATGGCTGACAGATGACGGGGTTGTGAGCACCGTCTCCCGTGCCATATTTCCAGGCTTCGCTGGCTGGAGTGCCAGGAGGAGCGTGAGGTCGGAAAGCGCAGAAGGCACAGCCGTTTTCGTTCGTCCATTCGGTGATTCCCCTATTGATATCGTCCGTCCGTGGAGTTTCCATTGAATTATCGGCCGGTCGGCACTTTGCTAGCGCCGCCGAGACCCTTGGGTGCTTGGCATAGCCTGCTACGGCCCAGAAGCGGGCTCGGGCCCGATTCCAAAGCTCGGGCGTCCACCGGGATACGCCCAGGTCAGGCGGTAGCCCTTGGCCGTTCGCCGGCGGATCGCAGCGACGGCTGGGCGGCCGAGACGAGCCTCCCTTTCGACCGGGTGGATCGGTTAGTATAGCCGGCAACGGTGAGTTGGAGTGGTAACTTGCCGGCGGTGCAGCAGCCCGATAATCAGGCTTCGAAGCAGGCGAGTGTCCCTGTCCGCGAAGAGCTTCAGCCACGGTGGCTTGGACGGCTGCCTGCACGGCGGCGACCATGTCCGTGGTCGAAGCGGTCTTCTGGGACGAGGATGTCTCGTTCTTTGCCTCGCCTGAGGCCTTAGTGCGTACGCTAGCCGCGGTTTGCTTCGTCGAGGTGCGGGATTGATGACGCTTCACCCGGGCCTGCTCGTAAGGGCTGAGGTACCGTTGGCAGAGGTTGACGCACGAGAGCGCCGACCGACCTAGCTCGTGGTTCTCTACGCGGAAACGAGTCTCCGCGAGCACCTCCGCAAATTTAATCGCATTGTCGACGCCGCGCTGAGGATCAACCTTATCGTTCCGGATGATTTCTTCGAACCTCTGGTTGATCTCATGGGCCATGTTTGGATGATCCCACACGTTGGTGGAGTCAACCGCGGAATCGCCAAGCTTGCGGATGTAGGCGCGAACCAAATTCTTGCTGAGCTCACATAGATCAGCGCCGGCCTCGCGCTCCTTCATGCGGTCCCACTCCATCGACGCCGAGTCTTTCGCGAAACCATCGGCCCCGTTTGCGAAGGTCCCGTCGCATTTGCGAAGAAGGACGTCAGCAGCGAGGACAGGATTGAGAGCGAGGGCGCGGTCCTCCACTAGATCGAGGAGGAAGGCGAAGATGCGAGAATTGCCGCTGGAATTGGCTCCGGCTGCCGCGAGGAGGGAGGTAAATATTTCGCGATGATCGCAGCCGAGCGCTAGTGCCCGCTCCAACGGCTTGATGAGAGTTAGCCGAAATTCGTTCCAGGCTGTCGCCGCGGTTTGAACGTTATCGGAGGCGAGGGCCTTTGGGAAGCGGAGCTCCGAAAGCTCTTTGCCCATCCTGACCTGATGGTGAAGGGTTTGCTCGGCTGAGAAGCGGCTACGCACCCATTTGAGCAAGTGGTCCTCCTCCATGAAAATTCGGCAATGCCAAACGTTGCCCGCCAGGGAGAGGTTGCTCTTCAAAATGGTGTGGATGAGCTCATGCTCGTCGGAGTCGCGGTAAAGGGCGGCCAGATCGCGTGAGGGCAGGGCGAGGAGATTTTTCCACTCGCTTACAACTGCCTCTCGCTCATCCATCCCCACCGCAAGGCAGGGGTCGCGAGGGTGGCGGAACGGCACCACCGGGGTCGGGCCCCGGTAAGGGCTCTGATCCTGGCGGCGGGATTCCGATTTGGAGGTCGGGTACGCCGACCGTGGAACCCTAGTAGCCGGAGAGGCGTGGCCCTTTTGGTCTAGGGCAGGAGGCTCGTCCATGGATGGTTCCTTCTGAGCCGGCCTAGCAGAATCCGCAGCCGCCTCGGTCCGATCCATGGACGGACTTGAAGTGGGCTCTTGGCGGGCTTGGAGTAGCTGAGTCAGGGCTTTGAACCCTGCTTCAACTTGATCCCGGAGAAGCCCCTCCCTCGCCTCTGCCGCGGCAAGGGATGACTGTAGGCGCTCCACAGCCCCTTTTAGGGTGTTGGTCTGCGCTTGAAGCCTTGCCATTTCCGCATCCTGACGCGCCGCGGCCGTCTCGATCGGGGTGATCTCTTGATCAAAGACCCCTTTTGATGACGGCGGGGCATAGTCCCGGTAAGCGGGGCTTCGGAAGCTGATCCCCTCCCCTTCACCGACCTCAGACTCATCATCTCGAAGGTGAGGAGGGGGGTCAAACTGAATCAGAGGGAGGGGACCCTCCTCCACCTCATTGGCCAACTCAGCGACGCTGAAGTTGGCCTCATGCGGGAGAGGGTCATGCTCCACCATGGCCCGCTGTGATTGCACCCGGTGGGTGCCGAAGGAAGCGGACAAATCCTCGCCATCCGCCACGAGCTGATCGGAGCCAGTCGTGGAGATAGCAGCCGGGGTGATGGGTGCCATTGGTGTAGCCTCAGAAGCCGTGGGATCACTCGGACATCCCACGGGAGCAAAAGCTGCAGCGGGCAGAGAAGGTTCCCTGAGGGGTTCCTCCTCTGCGGCCGAGGACGCAAGCTTCGATTTCGTGCTTGTCGAGTCGAGCGGAGCCGGAGGGCTCTGAGCCACTCCGTCGCGAGCAGCACCGGCGGCTAGCGCGGCGCTTTGGCCCTCCTCCCCACCGGGAGTCGGGTGAATGAAATTCTGGACTGGGTCGGGCAACCCCATTTGGGTGTCTGGACGGGGAACGAACGGCGAACGAAGGGCTGTGGGGCGGCGAGGCGCTCCTAGCGGCCCTAGTGTGTTGGGTTTTAAGAGATTGTTAGACCTACAAAGAACTCTTCCCTCAGGGAGGGAGCCTAGGCTGCTAGAGTGCAGCGACGCAGCGAACAACGACGGACAAAGAGCCTGAGAACAACAGGATACACCGACCCACGAACACACCGGAATCATTCACCCAAACCAAGCAAATTATCAAGCAACCGCGACCCCAAATCACCGATAACTCAAACACGTCGCGAGAGACGGAGAGAGAGAGCGAGAGAGAGAGAGAGACTCCGCAGCGACGGCCGGAGCGTGTCTCCCTTGTAACTTCCCACGTAGCGGAGAGTCCGAAGGGGAGCGTCCTGTCGCGCGACCACGGCGATCACTTTGGATACAGATCGCAACGAGATGTCTTCACGACCGAATAAATCTTGCCGTTGAGCGTGAACCTTCTAGACGCTTCTAACGAACAACCCTGAGTAGCAACCAAGGGGAAGAAACACCAAAGGGGCCAAGGCTTGCATGTAACTTGCATCAAGGGGAAAGATTCCCTCACCTAGGAAGCGAACCTACACCGGTCTCCAAGGGGAGATGGCAAATTAAACCTCAAATCTCGAGCGGCTAGAGCAACCGACTCGCTCGCCAAAACCTTGACCGAGAAGAAAGAAGCAAGGACCTACAAGCCAAGGGTAGCGGACCTAGGGAATGTGAGAGGAAATTTCCGAACGCCAACGCCAAACGCCGGAAGGCAACGAAACCCTAACCAGGCCAAGCAGAACCTACGAAGAACAGGCCTGGACGACAACGAAAGTGAGCAGGTCCCAAGAAAGAACCGGAACCCAACAAGAAACGACAAGCCTTGCAAGAAGCTAAACAAGCCTTCACAAGGTAACCTGAGAGCCTGAGACAAGCGCGCAGCGAGTGACAGGCGACCTGGCTCCTTTGGGTCAAGATTACCCGAAAGGAGGAAACCTGGAATCTAGACCTGACAGACAGGCTAGAAGGAACGAAACGAGAACTCGAATTCTAGATCGCTAGGGACGAACCCTACCAACCTAGAAGTACCTGAGCTTCACCGTGTGGCCGCACGGCGAAGGACCTGGAAACAAGAGCCTGGAAATCGCATCATCTAGGATGAATGCGACACCTTCACCGCAAAGGTGTGCGCCGAGGCCGCTAGGTACATGAATTTGGCTCCTGGGGCGGAACCATTTCATGTGATGAGTGTTAACTTGCCCTATGCAAGCTGAGGGGTAAGGAAGTGCCAGCGGCAAGCGCAGTCGCGTTCGAAGGTTGGGCACTCGGGCCCGTTCGGCCCGTAGCCCTGGTCTTGTTTTCGGTGTTGCACAGGGCCAACTTCGACGCGATGTGCGCGGGCGGCGGCGGCGATTGGCGTAGCTATTGGGGTGGCATCTTTCCAATTGATGCCTTTTGTGTCATTCTATCTTAGTGGATGACCGAGAAAGCGCCGGCAGCGCGCCCGGTAGCGGTCGAAAGTTGGACACTCGGCCCGTTCGGCCGGGTGACGTTCGCGTAGTCGTCAGCGCCTCACACGGCCGACTATTTCGCGATGCGCGCGGGCGGCGGCGGCGATTGGCGTACTCGGCCCGTTCGGCCAGGTGACGTTCGCGTAGTCGTCGGCGCCACGCACGGCCGACTACTTCGCGATGCGCGCGGGCGGCGGCGGCGATTGGCGTGGCTGCTCGGGCGGCATATTCGGATATGGTGCCTGGTAGGGCATTCTATCGTAGTGGATGACCGAGAAAGCGCCGGCAGCGCGCCCTGTAGCGGTCGAAAGTTGGGCACTCGGCCCGTTCGGCCGGGTGACGTTGGCGTAGTCGTCGGCGCCACACACGGCCGACTATTTCGCGATGCGCGAGGGCTGCGGCGGCGATTGGCGTGGCTGCTCGGGCGGCATATTCGGATATGGTGCCTGGTAGGGCATTCTATCGTAGTGGATGACCGAGGAAGCGCCGGCAGCGCGCTCGGTAGAGGTGGGAAGTTGGGTGTTCGAACGCATCTTGGTACGTTACCGTTTAGGCGTTTTTTTCGCCAATGCCGATATTCGACAAGATGTGCGAGGCTGGAGAGGGCAATTGGCTCGGCCACTAGAGCAGCATATCTTGATTTAACGTTTTCTGCTGTCCTAGTTGAAATGGATGAAAGAAAAGACCATGCCGTCCGCCCGGTCGCGGTGCCAAATTAGCCGCTCTAGCCCTCGGTGACTAGTGGTTCACGTAAGCGTCTTGAGTTTTGTGATACTTTCGTACACATTGAAGCGCAAAATTATGAGTTTGACTTATGGTCCAGTGTGCAAAGAACCACCCTTTGTAGACCCAGTGAGTTGGCGTCAAAATTTTCCTCGTCATTCCGTGTTTGTGCCTCGCATGAAGGGCCTCACTAAAAATATACCGGAGGGGGGCCCGACTGTATTTCGCGCACCGTCTTCGAAGGCCTGAAATTCGGCATTCTTCGAAAAGTTCGCCGGGGAACCCCCAATTTTTTTGCTGATCCATCCTACCGGAACCTATAGGGAGCTTATTTAGCCCTTCATTTACCCATAATTGCTGGTGCCCTCCGCACCCCCATAGTGAGTGACCGGGCTAGCATATGTTGCGCGCCATTTCCGCTTACCGCTTATTCGCGCCGCGAAATTTCGCGAGTTTCATGTGAACAACGTATTTTTCTAAAATATTCGCGCCTCCCACGAGGCAGACCATGAGTGGAAGAGCGAAGAGCTTCCCACCCCGCGGGATACATCCGGCATTTCTCCCATTTCCATTTCTAGGACAAGCAGCGATTCGACCAGATGCCCATGCAAATGCCATTCAAATGCAAATGCATCGCAAACCTTGGTATTGGTATTGCTCATTCATTGCTCCCTCCC
The DNA here is from genome assembly GCA_018136815.1 of Isochrysis galbana. Classification (NCBI taxonomy): domain Eukaryota; phylum Haptophyta; order Isochrysidales; family Isochrysidaceae; genus Isochrysis; species Isochrysis galbana. The sequence goes on from CM030937.1 coordinate 1,766,700, forward strand.
TCTCTCTGGACCGCGGCGCGCTCGCCTCGCCATCGTGCGCGCTCTAGTCCCCAACCACCCACCACGTCTGCGCCCTCGTGCAGCACACTTCACACTTCCATATCCAGCTAGCAGCTAGTTACTAGTTAGCCCAACCTTTCCTCTTTCCTTTGGAGCCTTTAGAATTAAAACACCGGAGGAAGACTACTCCCCCCCTCTCATCGACAGAGAAGAGAAACGAGTGTGAGAGTGAGAAGGGGAGTGAGAGTGAGAGCGACGCGGGCGACGAGGGGACGAACGAGAAGAGAAAGAGAAAAAGAGAGGGAGGGAGAGGGGGAGAGAGGGGAGGGAGGGGAGGGAGGGAGGGAAGAGGGATGAGAGGGAGAGAGGGGGAGGGAGGCAGGGAGGCAGGGAGGGAGAGAGAGAGGGAAGAGGAAGAGGAAGAGGAAGAGGAAGAGGAAGAGGAAGAGGAAGAGGAAGAGGAAGAGGAAGAGGAAGAGGAAGAGGAAGAGGAAGAGGAAGAGGAAGAGAAAGAGAAAGAGAAAGAGAAAGAGAAAGAGAAAGAGAAAGAGAAAGAGAAAGAGAAAGAGAAAGAGAAAGAGAAAGGGAGAGAGGGAGAGAGGGAGAGAGGGAGAGAGAGAGCGAGAGAGAGGGAGAGGGAGAGGCCGACCCACACAGAGGAATGGGCGTGCGCCACCCCCACGTGGCCCGCGCCGCCCTCCCCTTTCCTTTCTCCCGCCCCCCGCCCCCCGCCCCCCGCGCCCCCCCCCCCCCCCGGCTCCCGCCTCCCCGTCCCACCTGCTCTCTTCCCTCTCCCTCCTCTCCCCCCTTCCCCCCCTTCTCTCCCCTCCTCTCAGCCTCGCCCCCCCCTCTCTCCCCCTCCCCCCCCCCCTCTCCCTCTCTTTACCTCTCCTCCTTTCTCCTCCTCTCTCCTCTTCTCTCCCTCCCACTTCTCTCGTCGCCCTCAGCGTCGTGATGGATGGCACCTTGCTCTTCAGCGACGTGCGCGCGCATGCCGCAGGCGGCGCCAAGTTCGTGCAGGAGAACGCCGTGCTTGCGGCCGTCGACGAGATGCTGGCCGCACAGCAGCTCGAGCGCACGCCGGTGAGGCAGAGGGAGAGAGAGGGAAGGAGAACGCCGAAGGGATGAGAGGGGAAGGAGGAAGAGAGGGGAGGGGAGGAAAGGGGTGAAAGGAGGGCGGGGGACCGGGGGGGGGGGGGGGGGGGGGGGGGGGGGGGGGGGGGGGGGGCAGAGAGGGGAAGGGAGGACGGGTGAGAGCGAGGAAGGGCGAGGGACAGAGGCGGAGAGCAGGAGAGCGCTTCCACTGCGCCAACCTTCAAGGGAGGAGAGGGGAGACGGTTAGATGAAAAGGGAGATCCAGCGGAAGATGGGGAGGCTGAGAAGGAGGGACAGCTGCGAGTGGTTCACGTGAACGTGAGAGCGCAAGAGCAGAAGGAGCGATCGCGCGTGAAGGTGTGAGAAGACAAGAATGGCGACAGCTTTAGTCTGAGCGAACGAGAGCGAGACACAACGATCATGTTAGGAAACACTAAGAGACAGGGCGCGTGCCAAGTGAGGAAGTTGGAATGAAAGAGAGCATCCAGGAGAGGGGGGGGTGTCAGAGGGAGGGAAATGCTAGAGCGCGTCTGAGTTCGAGTATTGCGGCACGGAAGTACATGGTTTCTCAGGGAAGGACGCGGGAGACGGGCAGCTGTGCATTCCATCGAATGGTGGGACCCAGGCGACAGATTGGGGACATTGGCGATTCGGGCGTGGGCAAAGCGAGAGAGGCTCGCGGCATAGACGCAACACACAGTGTAGGTCGAGAGTGCACGGAGGCTGAGAGGAGAGCGACAGGCGCATCGGCCGAGGCGCGAGCAAAGGAGCGAAGCGTGGAGAGGGCATTTTTAAAGGCGGTCCATCGCCTCACGCCGCCTCCGGTTTGTGCGCAGGTTGCCTACATGGGGGTGCTGATGATGTCGCTGGAGGCGTCGCACGCCCAGACTGCTGCTGCCGGCGGGGTGCTCTCGCTGCTCGAGCGCGCGCTGGGCGCGGTGCCCAGTGCGCTGCTCTCAGCAAAAGGGCCCAAGATGGCCAGCGTGATTGTATCCGTCGCCAACATGCACGCCGACCAGCCGACTGTCGTACGGCCGGCCTTGTCGTGCGCGCGCCGCCTGCTGATGAACATCGCGCCGCGCTCTGCCGACGCGGGCAAATTGTGGCGCTGGCTTCTCGAATTCACAACGCATTCGCAGCCCAAGGTGCGGCAGCGGGGTCAGGCGACCGCAACCGAGGTGCTGCGCGAAGCGGGCGCAGCCGCCGAGGGAGCGCCCGCATCGGCGGCTGCCACGCGCTTTGCCCACCTCTCCTCGCTCGCAGCCAAGCACATCGAGGCGCGCCTGACAACTCCGTCGCTCAAGGATGTGCAGCCCATCCTCTTCCTCCTGCACTTTCTCCACGCCGCGATCCGCCTGCTCGCGCCTACTGATGCGGCTAGTGTAGCGGCAGCCCTGCTGAAGCTGCCTGCACTATCGCACCCGTTGATCAGCCAGTCGTCCATCGAACTCCTCCAGCTCGTGGCCGCATCCGACGGAGTTGAAGGAGGCAGTGGCGCAGCGGGGAGCGCGCTACCTGCGCAGGCACTTGCCACAACAGTCGACGGGCTCCTCGCAATCGCCAGCGGCGCTGCGGCCGCCGGAGGGTCCGCGAAAGCGGTGGCGGCGGCGGTGGCCCTTCAGAGCCCAGCGCTCCGATCGATCCTGACTGCCGAGTCGTCGCTCTGCGCCGCGGACATCTCGCTCGGTGGGAAGCGGTTGGCGCCCGTCGCCTCAGCACTACTTGAGGCGCTCCTCGCGTCGCATATTCGCGGCGGCGACAAGCCGCCGGCCAAGCACGCGGGCCGAACGAGCAACAAGGGAGGGGCGGCTGCAGATGAAGGCGAAGCAGCACCAGCGGCGAGCTTAAGCAGCGTGATCGAGCCACATCATTTGAGCACGTTGGTGACCACGTGCACCGGGACGACCACCGACGCTGCGGCCACCTCTGCGCTCGCAGCCGCCCTCGGTGCAGGACTCGAGCCTCGCTATCTCCCGCTCTGGCGGCCCGTACTGGAGGCCATCGGCGATCTCTTCTCAGCACTTGGTCAAAAGGCCTCTCCCGCCGCCGACGGCCTGCTGGCCAAGATGTACGAGCTCTACTCTGACCATGCACGTCTCCGCGAGGCCCGTGGCACGCTCATGGCATCGCTCGGCCTCGCCGCCCGCGCGATTGGGCCCGAACGCTTCGTGCGCCTGCTCCCCATCAAGGTGTCCACCACTCTGGATGGCGAGGACAGCTCGTGGTTGCTATCGGTCCTGCGCGGCCACATCGGTGGTGACGCTACTTTATCCTTTTTTGCTACCTACTTCATGCCTTTGCAGACGTGGTTACTGACCCGTGCGGCCGAGCTCGGCGAGCAGGGCCGCAGCGTCGAGCAGAAGAACCTGCACAACCTCTATGAGCAGGTGTGCATACCGTTGGCAGAGGATGTCAGGGTGTCCTACGGCGCGGCTGTACGCGGCCGGTGGCACGGCCGATGCCCGGGTCCGCCTAAACGAGAGCTTGGTTGAAGCCCGCACGCCCGCACCGCTGCGAAGCCTCATCCCGGCTCTGCATGCCTCGGCTGTAGGTCTGGGCACTCTTTCCCGGGTTCTGCGCGTGCGCCGGCGATGTGCCGGCCGCCTTCCCGCGGTTGGCCAAGGCGCTCGGCACCGCGCTGCAGCAAAATCCCGAGCTGAGGACGCCAATTCTTCAGGGCATTGTGGCCCTGATCATGCGCCAGCGCTCGCTACGTGCGCCCGTCGTGCATTCGGACGGCTCCATTCAGACTCTGCTGACTCCCGAGGGACAGGCGTCGCTCGATGCGATCGGCGTTTATGCCAAGAACTTTTTGCCGCTGCTCTTTAACCTTCACCAAGCCGAGCCTCCGGAAAAGCGCGCTCCGATTCAAGAAGCCATCGGCGCCTATGCGACCGCAGCGCCACCGGAAATGCTCTCCGACTTTTTCAAGTCTGTGCTACGCAAGTTGCTTGAGGCTGCTGCAGCCGCTGACGGCGCGCAGGTACGACGCGGATGTCTGCTTGCGAAGAAGCTCGCACGGTGGCGTATCCATTGCCAGGCTTAGCGCCATCAGGCACCCGTGGCGCAGCCCTCTGCTCTCCGTTGCCCCTCCTTTCCTCACGGGCTCTGATGAGAAGCTTCGCTCACGACGGTCAGCCGAGCCAATTCTGGCGAAGCGGACACCTCGATTAAACCCAGCTCTCTGAGCCCCACCCCCTGCTTGCGTGTCTGCGCGCACGCACAATGCCTAAGCGCAACCTCCCATGCACGAAGAACCAAATCCGCGGCCGGCTCTCTTCTTCTCCTGCTGGCCGTCGGCCGAATATCGTGCCACAACGATGCACCTCCCCGCGCTAAGGCTTGCGGCGCTCCGCTGGCCTTTGCCACGTGCACAACGACCGCAAGTCTATGCGGCACACCTCACGAGAGGCTGCCGAAGCCGCTCCTTCCTTCTCCCTCCATGGTCTTGCCGCTTCCATCACGATTCCATCCGAGCCCCGAAATGCCACCCGTGCCCGCACAGGTCTCGACGGACATGCAGGGCTCGCTCATCGAGCTGCTAATAGCGCTGACCCCCGCGGTCTCGGCGAAAGAACATGCCCCACTTTTGTGGCGCGCCTCTCGACCCAACCTCTCTCACCCCGACGCGGCCTTGCAGAAGAAAGGCTACAAGGCACTCGCCGCACTTGCCGAGCACCAACCGTCGTTCCTCTCCACCCATCTAGATGAGGTTTCCGCTGCTCTCGCGGAAGCTCTCCCCGCCTGCCACACCGCTTCCAAACGGCGACGCCTTTTATGCTGGCATGCTATAGTCTCTCGCCTGTCCGCAGAGCAGCTCAAGGCCACGCGCGCGCCCCTGCTAGGCGAGGTCGTGCTCGCCACCAAGGAGTCTAACGTCAAATCGCGTGCGGCCGCATTCGACGCTCTCCTCCTCATCGCCGAGCGGGCACAGAAGCTGTCGTCGGAGGAGGAGCGACCGGAGGCCCTGTCCAATGTGTTTGTTTCGGTTGCTGCTGGGCTCGCTGGCAAGACTCCGCACATGGTCGCAGCTTCCTTGTTGGCACTGTCTCGCCTTTTCTACGAGCACCGCGACTCTGCCTCAGCCGCATCGGTTGGGTTGCGCCTCTTCGAAACTGTGCTGCCGCTCCTGCGTCACCGCGAGCAGGAGGTGGTGCGGGCTGCTGTAGTGCTTATCAAGGTGCAGCTCTCCGCGTTGCCAAAGGAGTCGTTGCAGCCCTTGCTTCCTCGCCTTGTGCCACCCCTACTCTCATGGTGCTCCAACAAGCACGCGCATCTCAAGTACCAGGTGCGCTACCTGATTGAGCGCATGGTCAAACGCTTCGGCCTCGAGGTGATGTACGATGTGACCCCTGAACCCCATACGCGGCTGCTCACGCACATGCGAAAGCAAAAGGAGCGTGCGAGGCGGCACACCGATGCTCGCCTTGCAGCCAAGGCGGAACGTGAGGCCGCCGCCGCTGATGACGACGAGGAGGCAAGGGGGCCGCGCAATAGGCATGCTGAGTACGAGGCGCTGCTCGGCGAAGGGGATGAGGAGGAGCACGACGGCGAGGACGACGCCTATGGGGGCGCGCGCGCCAACCGCGACACGTTCCGCGACACTGACGAAGGCGCAACGGCTGTTGATCTACTCACCGCGCCCCTGGTGCAGCCAGCTCCGCTCCGGCAAAAGAGGCGGCGGGAGGCGGCGCGCGGCGAGGATGGCGAAAATGACGATGGTGTATCGTTCGCCGAGGGCAAGGTTCGTGTCACGACTGCAACTTCCGCGGATGCCGCTGGTGCCGTTGCCGACACCGACGACGTCGAGATGGAGGTAGACCCAGAGGACGAAATAGTTCGCGCTGGCAAAGTGGCTAAACGCGTGCAGACGGGCTCGATCAGACGGCAGGTCGCTGTCGCGAGCAAGGCGGAGGAAGCGGAGCGGCCGCCGCCAACGAGAACGAAGCATACCCTGTCGCGCAGGGGTGATGCCACCCACGCGAGGACTACGTTTGGCGCAAACTTTGGTGACTCATACCGCTCCAAGAAGGGGGGCAAGGGTGACGTGATGCGCCCGGGAGCGCTACAGCCGCACGCCTATCTGCCGCTGAATCCGCGGATGCTTGGGCGCAAGAACAAGCGGAGTGCCGCCGAGACCACCGCCAAGCTTGTTGCAGGGGGACGTAAGAACAAGGCTCGCGGGCGCAGGTGAGAAAGTGAACTCTTCTTACGGATGATGTGTTGAGGCAACACACGCATTCCACGCGAATCTCACGAAGCTAAGCCCAAGCTATCGGGGCGGTGCACCACCTCTTAGTGGTGGGATTTCCCTTGATAACGGTAGCTCTTCATGCCTAATGAGTGTTAGCCCAATCCCTTTGTCGCACCGCGACCCATGAAAACTTGTTATCATTTGCGTACTTGCGCCTCCGATGCAATGCGCTCAATCTCGCACTCTCAAAGCTCAACGCTTTCCAATAACCGCACACGAAACGGCTAAGGTGGCCGAGCTCCTCTCTCCTCTTCGTACTTCGTATGCAGCAATACTGCGTATTGAAATTTCTGCTCTTCGCTTCTTGTAGGGCGCGATCTAACTTATTGACAAATAGAACTTGATTATAATTTTTATGAAAAAACAAAGACATCTGAAGATTCCGGGCTATGCACTACTAGACGCACGACATCTACCACCGCAACGTTGGCAACGCCCTTATCTCCTATTATCTCCCTTCCCTCCACTGGCCAGTGCCACTGGCTGCCCCCTTTCGGTGGTGCGAGGCCTCAGGCGGAAGATGGAGGAGGTGGCTGTGGCCAGACTGGATTGACGTGAACGGCTTGAGCAACCATGGCCTGCTTGAGACCAAGAAGCTCGCTCAGCGTTGAGTGAGCCCTTGCACGAGTCCCATCCACAACGAGGACTAGAAGGGCCTCGAGATGGAGCGATCACTCACCCCTTCGCGAGGTGGCAATTCCCATTCTTCTTGCAGCGGCGCTCATAAGCACCGGGCTCTTCCCAAGCCCGCCAGTTCGTGAGCTCGTCACCGTGAGAAGAGCGCATACCTTCGGGCCTGCTCGAATGCGCCAGGACAACGAGGCAAGGGCAGGGTGAGAGTAGGGTGCATGACGACACCACATACTAACCGAATCACTGGCTTGTCCTCAAGGCGCCACGCGTAAACGAGAAGGTGGGAGGCTCACCCGGTGACCCATTTGACGGAACGATCGATGGTTCCTCCAATGACGCCTCCAGTCCACGGTACGTGTGTCGGAGGGCCCGTGCGCACATACCGATGCTTCACTACACGGGCAAGCGAGAGGATGATTGCGATAGGTTGAACCGTGTAGTCCCCACAACGCCTCCTTCACGAACGCCCTTGAGTTTGGCGCAAGGATAGCGCCAGTGACAAGGCGAGTGAGCTCTTGAGTGCGAGCACACAGTGTGGATTCCATTGAAGCGCAACTGGGGTGCTGGGCTCGAAGTGGCGCATGACTTACGTCGGTAATCCGCAGTGTACTCCCCACGTTGTCCGTAGAGGGGATGGTTGACATCCTCCTGCCTCTTGAGCCAGCACTCACCAAAGGTATGGTTCCAACCTGCAAGACCGGAGGTGGAGGACGTCACACAAGGACCGAGCAGGACCCAGACACGCCCTACACGTGTGCTCTCGCTTTGAGCAAGCGCACCTGTGTCGAGACCCCAGCACACTGGCAGTGGGCAGAAGACCCACGAGTTGCAGGCTCGGTTCGGGTTCTTGCGGGCATGCTCGAGGCAGGCATCGCAACACTCCTGGCCACTCACGCAAGCATGAGGAGACTGAGCGGTGCGCAGAAGGCGCAGAGCTGGATTCACGAAGCGGACAGAAGAGGAGCGCGCAGCCCGAGCGACGCGCCGTGCCGTTGGGTAGGCTCGCCTCAAAGCTGTGCATCATTTCACGCACCTGAGCCGAGGCTTTTCTATGATCAATCCCAAAGACGACTGCGACGCCGCCCGTGTCTGAGTGAGGCTCCTCCATGCACTGCAGTGCGGTTGTAACCCCAGGACAATCGGCGAAGCACGAGTCGATCTGTGCGGGGCGTATTCGGTGGAGACTTCAAGCCGGAGTGAGCGCAGGGGTTCCAACGTGGTATTTGAGAGGAACAAGAAGTAAGCTGTTGGTGCGTAGGTCTCGGCAGCAGTTCAAGACGGTGTGGTCGCGCCAACACCAAACGAGAAGCACTCGGGCGGCGTGTGTCCGTGAGCTCGGGGTCATGGGCGCTCAGGAGACCAGAGGGAGAGTAGGAGGGAGGGTGGCACGCGGGCCGGCAGGGAGCGAGAGACAGCGAGGGGGCGAGGGAGAGGGAGGGAGGGAGGGAGAGGAAGAGAGAGGAAGAAAGGGAGGGAGGGAAGGGGAGGGGGGGGGGGAGTGAGAGAGCTAGCTCACCGTCTCTGGCCCATCGCACACACTGTCACCACAGCAGTGATGCCTGCGGTGGCCATCGCATGGGATCACACGGCGCCGCTCGGTGGGGAGCGAAACGGCAGATCGTAGGGCCAGCAGAAGGAGAGAGAGGCTCCCGCGCGCACTCAGCGGAGCGCGAGCGGAGAGGGAGAGGGAGAGGGAGAGAGCGGAGGGGAGGGAAAGCAGGCCGGCCATTGGTTGCCCCGAAGGGGGGGGAGAGAGAGAAAGTAGAGAGTAGAGAAGAGAGCGAGGGCGAGCGGATAGAGAGTAAAGTATACGTCAGAGTTTTTTTGTTGTGTGTTCTGTGAGTGTAACCTTAGTGCTTAGAGCTGAGGAGCCGCGTCCCCTCGACGGCAGCGGAGTCGTTTTTACCCTGAGATGGGGTCTGCGTCCACGCCCTTCTCGCGGCCGACGCCCATCCGGACCAGACCGACTGGGACAACTGGACGCGCCCCTCATCCCCTCATAATGCATAATGCCCATGCACGCCTGCTAGCCTGCACGCCTGCGTGGCTGTGTGGCCGACTGGCCGACCAGCACGCCGGATACCCCGCGCAACTCCTCAACGCAGGCGCCAGCACCAACGCCTTCCTCGACGGATATGAGGTCTGTGTCGGGCGCACGCATGCGAGAACGGCGCCGCCGAGTGCACCGCTTCTATCGAATGCATTCCGAATGCGGCGCCATTTGCAAATCATTTGCCATTTGCCATTTGAGTGATGTCCCCTATTTTTGACAGAACGCGACCTGAGTGAGGGCGTCGCGAGGCCCCCATTGCATTGACCCCCATTTATGAAAGATGAAAGCAGGTTGGCACTGGTACTAGTATATATTGTATACTACCTACTACCTACTATTTACTATTTGCTATTTGCTTATTCCTACCGAGCCTTATTGGATGGGTAAGCTAAGTAGTATGAACTTAGTTGCCTTTCCAAGCAATGAAAGTTAACCGTGAGAAGAAGGCATTATACTTATACTTGGGGCGATTGCGATTGCGAACGCTTTTCGGTTTTGGATGGGACCTCGAAGTGGAACCGAATGAAGGCAAGCCGCTCTTTTTAATGTTTTATACTTTGTACTTTAAGGGTATGAAGTGCTGTCCGTTTTATGCTCATTGATGAAGAGTAGGCTGTCACAACGTAAATCTCCGCCACCGACAATCGGCACTTCAGTGGGCTTGATGATGGGTCGTGGACACGGGGGCTTGAATAAACTTAGTGCGAAGGCACTGCACACTGCACATAGCACACACTTAGACGAGCGTGGAATGAATAGCCATTGTATTTTTCAGTATGACTCATGGGGAGCAGTGGTTGTGGAGAATCTTCAGTGCCTTCAGATTCTTATGTATATTTATTGTCACCGAAGCAGAAATGAAGAATGTTATGATACAGAACAACTTCTAGCTGTTACCGAGTCGTTGGTGCTATAAGACAACTCGTCCATTAGCGATCTCTTCGAGCAATTCCTCCAAATCGAAACACCCTGGTCTATCGTAAACGGCACTACCATGAACATAGCCGGGGCTCGAGCCCGGCATCCACTCGTTTGATGACCGAGCACCAGCGTTGCATCGTGTGAAGGAGTCGAACTTTGGCTTTACCGGAGGGTAAGAGGAATGAGACCTGGAAGGACGACTTAAGTGTCTCTCGTCTAATGAGCTTGGCCTGCAACGAGGCCTGCTCGGGACGCTTTGCGGCTTCGGCACATCGCTATTATGGGTCGTTACGCATTCCTGCATTGGCCTGTGCGGAGGATAGGTGCTAAACGATGTAGAACCATTTCCAGCTCTCACCGGGTGGTTGGTGCTGTCATACGACCCAGTGAGTACGAGCTCGAGTGCCTCCGCGATGCGTTTGACTTGAGCGTCGAATTGTTCGTCACCGACCATATCAATTAGAGATTTGGATCGCGGTATCAGCTTTTCCCTGATATAGCTCTCTGGCCACTTTTCAAGAGCTGTGTAGGGAGACTCCATCACAACGGGAATGATCTTGTTGACGCCAAGATGATGCGCGTACATCGACTTACGGAGCTCCATGAAACAACGATCGCCTTTCTTTCCGACACCCTCACCCGACACCCTCTGGAGGTAGGAGCGAGTGATGAAGACGATCACGGCATCGGACTCCGCCATCTTGGTTTCGATGTCACTGTCGCCTCTCTCATCGAGCCAGATACGGTAGCCGCTCTCCTTTAAGGCCTTTTTGACTCTGAACACGCGCTCCTTGTTATTACGGCCCAGCACATCGGTGCCCTCGTCGAACGTGAGGAAGGCATGGAATCGGGCGAGTCCCATATGCTTCACCGATGACGGTGTGAGCCGACCACCACGGTGCAGGCGAACGCGGGCAGGCCCCGACCGTACTGCGGCCGAGTGACTGTGTGACAGTTAAGTAACGCTTTTGATTCTGTTATACCGACGGCGCGTCTCAGACGTGGCAGCCCGTGTTCGCGCGAGAACGAGCAATCTCTCGGAGTAGTAGAAGGAGGAGATACGTTGATAGTACGCGGTTAGAGATATGAATTAGAAGAGAAGAGAGAAGGGACCAGCAAAAGATTCTCTCTTCGAGTCGCCGCCCCTTCATTTTCCATTCTCAGACCTTCCTATCGCTCTGTGTAGTGAGGCAAGAGGACGAAAGAGATGTGGAGGGGATAATAGAGTAATAGAAGTGTGGGAGAGGGGAGGGGACAAGAAGAACGAACAGCCAGCAGGTGTAAGTAGTCTCTATAATAGTGGGGGGGAGAGAGAGAGAGAGAGAGAGAGAGAGAGAGAGAGAGGGAGAGAGAGAGAGAGAGAGAGAGGGAGAGAGATAGAGAGAGGGAGAGAGAGAGAGAGGGAGAGGGAGAGAGAGACAGAGAGAGAGAGAGAGAGAGAGAGAGAGAGAGAGAGAGAGAGAGAGAGGGAGGGAGAGAGAGAGAGAGAGAGAGAGGGAGAGAGATAGAGAGAGGGAGAGAGAGAGAGAGGGAGAGGGAGAGAGAGACAGACAGACAGAGAGAGAGAGAGAGAGAGAGAGAGAGAGAGAGAGAGAGAGAGAGAGAGGGAGAGAGAGAGAGATAGAGAGAGGGAGAGAGAGAGAGAGGGAGAGGGAGAGAGAGAGAGAGAGAGAGAGAGAGAGAGAGAGAGAGAGAGAGAGAGAGAGAGAGAGAGAGAGAGAGAGGGAGAGAGATAGAGAGAGGGAGAGAGAGAGAGAGGGAGAGGGAGAGAGAGGGATTCTTCAGGCCATGTAGTGGGAAAAGACTGAGAGAGACCTGCTGCAAGCCTTCTAAAGATCCCTGTTTTTGTCTATACCCCGCCTTAAGGTGGTCCGTGCATGAGAGGGCCCACCACCGGTATAACGTGGACAAAGGATCGTGCTCCGCTGGCGGGAGAGGGGAGGAGGAACAGCGACACTGAGACCGACAGACCACTGGCTGACTGCGAGGAGGAGGAGGGGAGGGGATGGAGGAAGCGGCGGACGCAGGGGCAGATACCCGTGGCGGTGATGTGCACTCCCTAGATGTTAAACACGGTGGGTTAGGTCTAGAAACACACCAAAAACAGCTGTTTTTGGCTTTTTTGGAAACACGGTGAAACACAGTACCGAAAACAGCGGGTCATATATAAATATAGTAGTATATCATACATATATATTTATTTCCATCTCCCGTAGGCTCACAGCTCACAGCTACCGGTAGTTCCTGTGGGAGTGTAATTGTAATTGTAACTGTCAAGCATGATTGTGATTGATGATTGATTGTCTTGCATCCAACTAGGTGCTAGGTGGTAGGTGGTGGTAGCTAGTGGTGTAGTGGTGCAGGTGGGAGGCCAGGCAATCAGGTGGCGGGATTGATTATGCTATGGCTATGGCTATGGCCTCGCTCGCACGCTCACTCACCGCGCGCCCGCAGCGCGCAACCCTCTGTTCCGGACATGGGGGTCTCCTAGAAACACGGTGAAAAACACTGTTTTTGACTTCCGTAGAAACACACTGTTCCTGTGTTTAACATCTAGGGTGCACTCGCCAGAGCCGTCGCGCCATTCAACAGTGGTCACAGGGGAGGATGCTGGTGACATGATTGCGGCTGACGTCCGCAGCAGAGACGGCGTCGTCCGGCGAGCAGCACGATGGGTGTGGAACGCCCTATCTCCCAAGGCAGAGCTCGAGCGGGGTGCAAGGAGGAGGACCAGCACCTCGTCGTCCGACTTCGGTTCGCCTGGTGGATGTGGTGGGTTGCGCCAGTCCCTCAAGCGTGTGCGGGAGCCCCCCCCACCCCCACCCCCTCTACCGCCGCCGCCGCAAGGGAGGGAAGTAGCAGACCGGGCCTATGTAGTGCATGCCCAGGTGCTGTTCGCGTGGCTGCGGGGAACTTTTTCCTGTCCAACCTGCGGCGCCAAGGATTGTCTGCAGCCAGGCACAGAGTCACGCGTCTGGGGAAGCTACGGCATGGTCCTCAACGTTGTCTGCGAAGAGTGTGAAGGCGAGCTTCAGTTCCGGGGCGGCAACTCCCTCGTGGCGGCACAGCCTGCAGAAGTGGAGCGCAAGCAGAAGCTGTTTCTGTCCAACGAGGCCATGCGGGCCGTGCTGGGCTGCCTCCTCACCGGCACGAAGAACACAGCGTTCGCAGCGCAGGCGGTGGCTCAGGAACTGGAACCAATGGGTCACAATGCCTTTGGCAGGTATGTCTCGCACGTGGCACCAATGTGTGAGGCTGTGCGCACTGAGTCCATTGAGCTGCTGAGGTACGCGACAGTCAGGTATGGCTGGGTGTTTGGTGAGCACATCATCGGCGACCTCATTGTGACAAATGACTTTTTCTGGGCGACAAGAGGCCACCACTCCCTCAACGGCACGGGGACTATTTGCGAGTTGACATCGGGTGGGGTCATCGCCGCACAGCACTTCTGCAAGCGTGTGCCCAAGAACTCGAGCGCCAGCGCGTACGAGGCCACCGCGAAGTCCATGGATGCTCGAGGCTTCAAGTACATGCTCGACGACGTCGTCCGTTGGATGCAAGAGGACGTCCCCGAGTTGTGCCTCCTTTACGCTCTGCCGGTGCGGCCAAAGTTCTCGGGGGTTGTCCTCGACGGAGACGCAAGCACCGACCAATTCGTGGAGGAAGTGGAGCGCCAGGCGCGTGAGGCGTCGGCGACAAGCGTGTGCGCCGATCTGTGCGTCCGACCGTGCGTCAACCGTCTAGCAAAGAACATCGGGAAGAAGGCGCTCGAGTACGGCATCGACATGCACCGCACGTGCTCCTGTGCCTTGCGCCGGAAAGCAGATGGCACTCCATACAAGAGCGGCGCGCGCGTGCACCGCGGCTGCTGCAACGGCCCGCGGGGGCTTGGGCTGCAGAAAGCGATGCAGGTTGCCATGGGAGCGGCGATGCGGGGCGCCATCAGCATGGAACGCGCGCCAGGCGTCAGCGTAGTGGACATGGGGATCGCGGCAGTCGAGGAGTGTCTCAACCATTTCTTTAACCTCCACAATGCTCCCGGCGCGTTCACAGGGATGATTCGCACGTGCCGATTCCACGAGCCCGGGAAGGAGAGCACTCACTGGAACGACTGCCCCGATTGGCAGGCCAAGATCACCGAGTACGTGCGCCGCAACGTCTACGACCAGCGCGAGCGTATCTTCTCGACTCGGGGCGCCGTCTCGCAAAACGCATCGGAACGAGTCGGAAGCGTGTGCCTGCAGTACAGAGAGAAGGGCCTTCCACTGATGGACACGCAGTACCGTGCCCGCACGGACCTGGGCATCGCGCACGTCAATGCCGTCGTACTGCAAAACATCCAGACTCTCCTCATCAAGGCAGGTCACGAGCCCGACGCGCGCATCGCAGAATTCGATAGCGTCCCCTCACGTCTTTTCCGCGCCGTCGGATTGCAGCCTTCCCCTCAGCAGGTGGTCAGCTGGTCTGCAGCGCTGAGGGCTCGATCGAAACGCAGCTTGTATCGACGCACGGTCGAGTTCCGCAAGAAGCGCGCTCGGCAAAAATCCAACTTGTCCCGCAAGCGCCGCTCCGACAAGGCTCCGGGCGATGCCACCTACAAGGCAACGCTGGCGCAAGCGCCAGAGGACGGGGGGGGGCTGGTTGACTTGGCAGACAAGCCTGCCAAGAGGCGGAAGAAGGGGGGGGGACACCCGGGCTGCTGCATGTGCGGTCCCACGTCCAAATGCGGCACGCGGGCCTGTCCATGCTTCGTGAGCTTGGCCGCCTGCACCTCCCTCTGCCATGGTGGGAAGGCGACGAAGAAGTGCGAGCGCGTCACTGCCGGTCCGTCGGCAGCGGCAGTAGCTGCGGGTCCCAGCAATGCTGCCGTGGCGCAGCCCGAAGATTCGGACGTGGACGACGAGCTCGAGGAACGCAGCGTGTGTTCCACTCAGACCACCCACACAGGAGGCAGTGATGTGGATGACTCCGATAGTGAAATCGATCAAATGTGTGCGAATTTGGAGGAGGTCGATGAGTGCGTGGGGAACGTGTGGTAGACTGTAGTGAGGAGTTGAGTGTTCGTGTCCACTGACGAGAAACTTTCTTAACTATTCCCCAAGCACTCTGGAACATTTTGGGGCCAATTCTCTGCTCTCACAGCACCTCCCTCCTTCACTTCTTCGAAAAGAATGGTTTTTTGCCCTGCGGTGCACACCTTGTGCGCGAGGGCCGTGCACCGCAAGTACACGCATAGAATTAGAGATTTTTCTTAAGAGGCTTCTTGCTATATAGTTGAGTGACAATGCAACGGGCCTCTTACACAATCCACACCACCTCAACGCACACATTTTAACATTTGCGTGCTCGCTTCGCATAAGACAGAAACCCCTTCCGTGACACCCCGTAAAGAGCATCGAGCTCAGATGCCACACAACCTGTGTGCTTGCGTGCGTCGCCCTTCTCTGCGGCCCCCAGCTCCTTGGCGATGGCCCAGTACATGAAGTACTTCTTCTCCTTAGCATTCCGGCCCACATTCAGTGGCTCACTGAACGGTTCAGTGGTGAAGCAGTCGCACTCCGTGAAGCCGAACTTCTCTGAGCCGATGAGATGGATGCCCCTCAGCCACTCCTTCGTGCAACACACCTTCTTCCCGGCTGCCGTGGCCGCCTGCACCGCTTCCTCTACCCCTGCCACCTTCGCATCGCACAGAGGGCACAGCCAGTGCCGCTGCTCGTCTCCGTCGACCACGACATCGACGCACAGCACGTAGAACTCTTCCTGGGAGGGGAGGTGGGTCTGGGGGGTTGACTCCTCCCCGCCCCCCTCGTCCTCAGAGATGCTGCCGCGCTGGCCGAGGCCGCCTGGGTCATACCCAGTCCCATACAGGACCATCCTGAGCCCCAGCACCTGCCACACCCTCCCAGCGGCCACGCCCGCACCCGCCGATTTCGCGTAATACCGGTGGTGGGCCCTCTCATGCACGGACCACCTTAATTCGGTGTCGCCACTCTCCACTCTGCCTCGGTTGTCTCGCCACGCTGGTGGTGGTGTTTCAGAGGGTCTCCGTAAACTTGTCGTCATCAGAGCTCCGACATCGGCGAACCGAGCTCTGGCCACACGAGAATGTGGCTGAAGTGCTTACGCTCACTTGTCCCCTCTCCCTTCGCCGGGGGTGTGCCATCTCAGGTACACATCGATTCCAGCGGCTCAGACAACGGCTTACCTAATTCATCGTCCAGTGCAGAAGCCCAGTCTCACACCACGGCAGCTAGCGCAGGCGCCGGGAATGAACCAAACATAACCCTTGTGAGCAGCACAGTGCCGGGAGCACCGCAGCATGAGCTCAGGCAAGAGATGATGCTACACGAAAAGGAGGCCATGAAACGGAAGGAAGACCCCAGCGACGTTGTGAAACAAGGGTTGGATATCATCAAGGGCTTGACCAAGCGCGGACAGAACATCCCAAGTATCTTTGGTGGCGTGTGCGCTGCAGCCAGTGTGGTGCTGGATGTGGTGCGAGACCCCAGCAGCAAGTTCGATGACGTGATTCAGGCCTGTCGTCTGGTTGTCTCCGTCCTTGACATATTGGAATCCGCGGCTCCCCATATTGATCAGCTCTCCGACGCCGACAAGATTAAGTTTAAGCAGCACGTCAAAGTGTTTGAGGAGCACTTCAGGGAAGTGCGCATTGCCATGGAGGCTTTTGGTGAGAAGCTATGGGCGAAGCGACTATGCAACCTCATGGCGGACAAGAAGTCGCTAAGTCAAATTGAGTGTGCGATACACAATCATCTGCGCGTATTTTCCACGCACTTCTTAATCGCCTGCAATAAGCATGCCTTTGAGACGCATCAGTATCTGTTCGAGAATGAAATATCGAAGCGGGTGCAGCAGGGTCAAGATGGCAAGACCGTTGATGAGGAGCTCACGTCCATGGCACGTGACGATAAAAAAATCGTTGAGCTTCAAGAGGAACTCAAATCCTTCCGGCATGACCTTTGCGACGACATCTCGAAAAAGCTCAACGAGGTGCTTCTGAACGGTAAGGACAAAATTGGAAATTACGTATACGATGCACATGTAGACCGAGAAGGGAGAAGAGATCGGAAGCAGGCGTTGCTCGGAAAGGGGTGCTTTGGCACCACGTATCGCATGGTGTCTACTTGCGATGGATGCAAATATGCTGTGAAGGATATCAGATATATCGACCTGGACCCGAACACGTACAATGCAGCTAAAGAGGCCGAAATCCTAGCTAAGCTCAATCATGCGCACGTCGTTCGCTACTACACGGCGTTCGATTATGATGACCATGACAACGGACGAACTCTTGCCATTGTGATGGAGTTGTTGGGTGACTCATTGAGCAAGCGGGTTCGAGATTGCAAGGGTACCAAGTGCTTGCTCATTGAGAAATGGATCGGCAAAGTAGCTTCTGGTCTAGCACACATGCATGCGCAATCTGTGTTGCACCGCGACATGAAACCAGACAATGTGCTCTTCGACGCTAAAGGTGAGCCGCGCATCATTGACTTGGGATTGGCCTGCGTGCTCGAACACAGCTCACGAGTGTCAACCGAACGCGCTGGCCGTTTGGGAACAAACTGTTACATGTCCCCCGAAAAGACATTGGCTCAATCATATGATGAGAAGGACGACCTGTGGGCACTAGGCTGCATGCTTCTCGGCGGATTGAGGGGCGAACTCCTCGAAGACATGAAGGACACAAATCGCGACGGTTTCATCTGCTTAAATCGCCAGAAATTGGATGAGCTTGTTGAATTGATTAAGGCGCAAGCAGGGCCTGCAGGGGAATTGACGGAGCGTATGTTGCTTGAGAACCCAAGGGATCGCCCCGCTGCCAAGCAGGTAGAGGATGGGCTACTCGCATCAGGCCCTGTACATGTCGATGAGGGTCCAGTGCCGACCTTTGCTCATGCAATGGAAACATCGGCAGTGAGCATCTCGAGCACGCCGGCTCCTGAAGATGCGCCAGGCGTATCCGAACCATTTGAAAGTCAAAGAATCTCAGTGCATGTTTCTACCTCGCACGCTTCATCACAGGCCGCAGCTCCGGGAGCGATGCATTTGGACCACAACACTGTGACGACTTTTCTCACGAGGTTGGGTTGTACACTTGAACAGTTACCTAGTCAAATCAACTGGTCTTTGTGTCAAATTGACGATAGTGATTGCGTGGTGATTGCGGGTCTTGCCCAGTGTCCGACGGGGACACACAGCTCCAAGAGGTACTTGGACGAGGTGACCGCGCTTGACCTGAGCTACAATAACATCGGCGTCGAGGGAGTCAAGGTGTTAGCTGAGGCCGCGCTAGCCGGCGGCTTCAAGAACCTCGAGTTGCTCGATCTTAGCGACAACAATCTTGGCAATGCCGGCGTGAATGAACTTGCTCGTGCAATATCCAACATCAAGATCTTCGAGAGACTCCAGATATTGAGTCTGTCCTTCAATAAGATCGATAGTGATGGAGTCAAGGGCCTTGCTGAGGCTATTGCTAAAGGAGGCCTTCCGGGTCTGAAGAAGTTCTACCTTAATGGTAACAAAATCGGAAATTCGGGCAAGAAAGCATTTGACGGCCCGACGACGAGAAACTCTCAACTTCCGGAAATCGAGTTCCTTGGCAACAACTTGAATCAGTTCGAACCATTGCTATGAGAAGCTCTCTGTTCTTGGGCATAGGATCGATTAGGGTATCGATGTTGGTGTGTGTACCGTGATGCATCAACGCGATTAGGGTGGACAAAGACTCTACTTTAAACCTTTGAATGGTTTGGGAGGGCAATGCTTTTTTGACCCCAGGTGCGGAGGGTCCAAAAGGAAATGCCGTTGGGGGCACCTCGTCGAGTTCCTTGGCGCTGAATGGCCGCCCGTGAGCTTGCCATGCTGGGGTGGCTCGGGCGCCGAACTTCAGCCGTGCCATTTCGCTCGCGCGAGACCCCCCCCAGCTCGTCCCTCGTCCCTTGCGCCAATCGATCCCGCCGCCCCGACCCCACGCCAGACTGCGGCGCGATTCCTTTTTGAGATCACCCTCAAAAATAAATAATTTAGATTTCGGGGTATTGGTATTGGTGCGCTGCCGAGCTGCCGAGGCTCTACGCTCTACCACCAAAACTTCTTGCGACGGCGGTTCGCCCGAATTACTAGTTAGTGTGTCTATCCGCTTTCCTATCTAGTAGTATATGCTACTAGAACCACTTTTATTAGTAGGTGACAATGGGGGCCTCGCGCGTCCCTCCTCCCGCCATCGTAGTCGTAGACACCCCCTGAGGCATTTGCACTTGCACATTGCACATGGAGCGTCCGACGCACAGTTCTCGTTCTTCTTCTCTCCTTCCTCCACCACAGGCTCGTAGGGTGGTGGACTCCTCGATCGGAGAGAGAGCCTCCGCTCCTCCTCAGCCTCAGGAGCGCGAAGAGATTCCGCCGCCGCCGCCGGGGACATGGAGCAGGAGGAGGAACGAGTCGTGCGAGCAGCGCTTGCGCTGCTCAGCGTCCAGCCGACAGGTGGCCGTGTCGAGAGAGTCGAACGAAGCCATCAATCCACAACCCTTGCTAAATCTACTCAAACAACAACCCCTACCCACCCCCCACTCCACAGCACTAGATCGCCCCATAAGCCTCAGCAGGTCGTTTGCCTTCATTTGGTACCCCTCGTTTCCCAATACGCAATGCGTCGGTACAAAAAAATGTCTAGTATCTAAGCAAAGGCACCCACCTCAAGCTTGAGGAACTTGAGATTGGGGAATGCGTTCACCACCTCCCTCAGGAAGCCTTCGACAATCACATCCGGCATCAGCGTGAGCCTGTGTATATTGCGTGTCGTCCCACGCGATCATACAACAAGACGGGCGGCCCCTAAACTCACGAGTGCCCCCCCCCCCTGGCGTTGTTATACCCGAAAGGGGTTTTCCCCCAGCGTGGCCTCGAGGAGAGGGTGTGCTGGGGTGCGCAAGGTCGGTGCTTGCACTGGGGGGAGGACAAATATCGAGGGGAGGGGGCAGTGCCCCCTCCCCCCGGTGCCACTCGGACACCTGGCTCGTCAGGCATGGCGGGAGTCCGGGGCTGAAAAGTTGTGTCCAATTAGCTAGTGGGGTTGGCTAGGATATAACATTTATATTTTAATTTTAATTTAATTATGTAATTGTAATTGTGAACCGCAGAGAAACAAGCTGCTATGCGTTCGCACGGCGCCCCCGCGGGGGAACCGATGCACATCGCGATGTGTCCTACGGATCCTCCAATCAAAACCTCAGTACAGACAAAGCGCAAGTATTTGAACTGTCGCGTCTCGAATGTGAAGTCCTTCTCTACCCACGTGTCCTCTGTGAAATGGGTGATGATAGTTGCGAAATTGGTGCCATCGTTGGAGCCGGCAATGATGAAGCTTCTCGCCTTTTGATTGATGTAATTGGTCCTAGCACGTATGTTCAGACCATTGATTGGTGATGAAGTTGGAAGAGTGAGTTGGTTCCATTCACCACGCACATCCACTCCATCAATCAAGGTCGAGGCACTACCCGCATATAGACCATTCGAATCGTATGTACCACTCATTGACGACCATCCCGAAAAGACTGTATTTGGTGGCACGCTGTCTAGTAACAATAGGTCGGATTCGTTCACATGGTTATAAGCCCTCCACGCTTGGTCTGAAGAGCTGATCTCAGTCGATGCTTGGGCTAAATATATGCCCCCGTCGATCGTTGTTGAGTTGGAAGTCATAGGTGACGGAGGGTATAGAATTGTTTGTGCCCATTGAACGTTACTCAACGACTTCAGTGTCTCTACCACTCCATTGCTACGTACGCCTTGGACTTCGAAATCAATAGGGACCTCCTCGTTAGATGATGGCGATAGCGTGAGGCCAAAGAGGAGCGTGTTTGTAGGGAACTTGATCGAGATGTGCTCCGAACTGACCACCGGGTCGCTTCTCCAAGCTGACAATGGATCGGCCCCCCCGGTGTTTTCCCCCGGTGAGTCGCCCGACGTAGGTCGGTCCGCCTCACTGGGTTTTCCCTCATTGTAACTTGTGGGGAGTTATAATGGGAGCCGGGGGTTTGCGAGGGGGGAGATTTGAAGGGATGCATATGTGTATGTGTCTGTGCCATCACTTCAAGGCGTGCGGGCAAATGCGCTGAGGGGTGTCGTGATAGTACTGGGCTAGTGGGAGTAGTGGTACTAACGCTCAGTTGTTTTATTATTATTACACGGGTGCTCCTCCGCGTTCGTGAACTAAGTATTGACGTAGGACGTAGTTGGAAACAGCACGCGTTGACGACGAGCAAAGTGGCAGGCTCGAGTGAGAGCATAAAATGAAACCCACAGCACGGGCGTCGTTGCCGCCTGCCTCTACCGGCGATGTAATCCTCATTTGGCAAGGGCCATCGGGCAAGGGGACGACGCGATTGGAGTGAACATGGGGCACGAGATTGCGCACATATACTCGTGACAAGACACAGTGGCGGTGGCGGTGTCTCCGGTCAAACGCAAAGGCCATCCAAAGTCCATGTGTAAGGGAGGATGGAAGCTGCTGCAAGCAAGCACGCGGTACGGCTCGAGACTGCTGTCGCTTGCTTGCTAGACATCCCATGACTCTGACGAAGGAAGGGAAAATCACAAAACGGGGGAAGTTCTTTTCCTGCGAGGTGAGGAGAACGCGCGCTCACTTCCGTATCCGCTCTTGCTTCCTAGAAGGTTCTCGCTGGCCCGCACCCAGGCTCCTAGCATTAGCAGTCGACGTTCAGCGCTGCCGCGTCAGATATATAAGAAAAACATGCTCACACCTGAATCATGCCCAACAAGCAAAGACTGTCCGAGGAGGATGTGTCCCATCAGAACTTCTTCGCCAACTCTTCCATCTTGTCGACCCGGGCCACACCTCGGAACCCCGGATCCCGCATGCCAGCAACCATCGCCTTCCCTAGGGTTTCGACGCGGACGGGCTTGTCTAGAAAGGGTATACCCGCAGCGGCGCCCAGCGTGAAGACTGGGATCACGGGCAACACGTCGAGCTTCGACCTGTGTGAGGGAGCCGCTCGGAGCGTCGCTGCGGGCGGCAGCTGTGCGTTTGCATGCGACGCTCTCAGCATCATTGCGCACGCCAGATGAGCACAAGCGTGATCGCTCACCAAGTCCAAATGAAGGAAGGGCGAAGTATCACGGGCTTCACTCGATCGCACGAGCCGAGCTCTGCCTCGACCATACGCTTTGCCGCGAGGTACCTCTTTAGCCAGTCAGGAGCGAGGCTCTCGACCTGTGGGGCATACGGACCTGGGCTGATCAGCGCCGGTTGCGTACGACGCGCCGTAGCAGCGTGTTGATGCATGGCGAGAGCGCTGGGCATGGATCGAGCGCGCTCCACACCTGCTCGCCAAGGGGCACATCCGGCCATCCAGCCTCTGCACATGAGATGAAGCCAAAAGGTATCGGCGTACCGAACGGGAGCCGCAGCCGGTCTCGCACGGCCTGCGCGAGAGGCGTCGGACAGGATCAGTGAGAGAGTGCGGGGTGGATGTACGGTCAGCACGCGGGGCCCTCGCCAATCACGCGGCTTCCCCGTCGTGTGCGCCTCGCTGTTGTTGCACCTGGATGGCGATGAATGCGGTCTTCCGCGTCATATTGTCGTAGGTGGACTCCGGGCCCGGCTGCGAATTGGATCCCGAGACGACTGGCGAGAGCATTTTGAGCAGGCCGGAGTCCACATCAAACAAGATGCCAATGGCGTGGCATACGGCATCCGCCTCATCGACGAGCGGCTGCGGCAAGAGCCGAGGGCAAGAGAGAACATGGCTTAGTGGCCGCACAGAGAGACGGCGAAAGGCACGAGGGCGAGCGGTCAGCGGAGGCGAGAGGAGGAAAACTGATAAGCGAATGGCTGCAATTGACGATTGAGGGCGGCCGGGCGGCCTCGGCCGCCGTTTCGGTGCCCCTCCTCCCAACCACCGCCCAAAGAGTTGCCGCTGCTCTCACCTTGACGACGGCTGGATCGAGTGCATCCCCCGCCACCCATTTCACCTGCTGGAGCAGCTCGTCCTCCGGCTCCGGATTCACCCCCCTGCGTGATAGGGAGCTCACTTTGAACCCCTGCGCGACGGCGTTCCTGAAAATATCGCGGGCGGCGCGAAGGGGTGAAGAGTGGGGACTCGGATGAGCAGCGATGGAGCGATCGCGGAGGTGTGCTAGCGAGGAAGCAGAGGTCAAGGGCGGTAGAAAAAAAGAGGTGCGCGGAAGGGAATAGGGGTTGGAATGCAAATGAGGCATAGATGTGTGGAGGCAGAGGGTGAGAAGGGGGGGGGGGGAGGGAGAGAGAGAGAGAGAGAGAGAGAGAGAGAGAGACGTTGTGGGTGTGGCTGCGTTCCTGCAGATCTCCCGGCCAGCGAATCCGCCTCCACCGAGGACGAGCATGCGCTTTCCCGTCGCGCTAGGTACCAGCTGCATTACCGGCGGCGAGAGGCGGAGGCCACGGCTCGGCGAGAGGAGAGCTGCGAGGAGCGCCACACTGAGCCGAGCAGCCATCGGCGAGGTGGGGGGGGAGGGTCGGGCAGAGAGAGAGAGGGGTAGGGAGGGAGAAAGAGGAGCGGGGAAGGGGGTGGGAGAGGAGAAGAAAGTTGCTGATCATACGTGAGAAAGAAGGCCTTGTATTGGGATGAGAGAGATGGAGAGAGGGGTGGTGGGGGGGGCGGGGAGAGAGAAGATTTGAGCAGAAGATAGGGATAAAATATTTTGAGATGAGGGAAGTTTGGTAGGGAGAAAGGGGGGAGGAGCGCCTGAGAGAATGAATATGATGGGAAAAGGGAAGAAAAAGCTGAAATGAAGTCTCTTGAACTAAAGTGCGAGGAACAGAAGAGGAGAGCGAAGAAGAACGAAAGGAAGATGAGGAGGAAAAAGAATTGTAGGAGGGAGAGAAGGGGAGGCGAAGAGAGATTGAGAAGAAAACTATGTGGGAAAGGAGAAGGATGAGAGATAGGCCGAAACAGAGAGAGAGAGAGAGAGAGAGAGAGAGAGAGAGAGAGAGAGAGAGAGAGAGAGAGAGAGAGAGAGAGAGAGAGAGAGAGAGAGAGAGAGAGAGAGAGAGAGAGAGAGAGAGAGAGAGAGAGAGAGAGAGAGAGAGAGGAATCTTCGCGGAAGCGTCGGAGAGTGCAACGAGGTTGCCACCATAAATAGGCTGGTAATCTCTTCAGGAAGTGACCAAAATAGTACATACTCCTCGTCGTCAAAAATAGGACATTGGTTAAGTCTGGCGTTCCGCTCTTTTCGCCGCCCCTCCGGGACTCTCAGCCCCCCTCCTCCCCCGGCGAGGGCGATCTCGCCCTCCCGTCCCCTCCGCTCCGCTTCATCTCGACACGTTGTGCAAACCCCGCGATTTTGGATGAATCGTGCTGTTTAAGTGAATGCCGCGAGCTTGTCGCCCGAACGCGATTCCAGCGAAGAGCCCTCGTGTATACGTATACTGTATTGATATTGAGTTATATCGTATATGTATTGAAAAGACAAAGGGCAGAGTTTCCCACCTTTATCTGTCAAGACATGTCGGAAGCTCCGCCCTTGCCCTTGGAGGCAGCTCAAGAGGCGACCACACCCGACCACACAGCCATAGACACGTACGCACCACCAAGCAAGAAGGAGCAAGCATCGCGGGAGGCCGCCATATCCGTGCTCACGGGACGATTCAGCTCGGTAAGGCAGGCCCTGCAGCAGTCAACGCTCTCCGAGGCGAGCGAGTACTGCACGTGCAAAATTTTGAAAGAGCTGAAGGCCGACCCCGCTGCGCGCGCACTCATCGATATGGAGGATGGACAAGCGTGAGAAGCAGCAGCAGGCCGCCGCAGCCGTCGCAGCGTCGCTCACGGCTCACGGCCGCTCTGATCGAAAACGAGGAGGCAGTGACCTACGAATCGCTGCAAGAAGCGTGGAAGTCAATTATTGAAGCAGGCAGTGCTAGAAGCATGCCGTCAAGTGCCGCGTGCGACGCCCTTCGCGCGCAGCTCAACAGGCACGCGATTCCCGACAAGGAGCGCCTCGCGATGGCCTTCACATTCCAGCTTCGTGCGTGACAAGGGTGCATGGAGCGGGCAAAGCGGCCAGAAGCGCGTACGTGGAATGGATGAGATCTTGGAGTCGGCGAAGCGCATCTGCGGCGAGAAGCTCGCATTCTCGCGCAACTCAATCAAAGCGGCGCTGAAGAACAAGCGCGACGTGCCTGCAACCTGCAACGATGGGGCGGTCGGTCAGCTACCCGCCAGACCTCGAGGAGGAGGTGATGCTGTTCATCAAAAACTTGCGGCGATGCAAAGTCCCGGTCTATCGCGTGACCGAACGAGCCTCAGCCGGAGATCATAAACCCCAGCCGAAGTGTCGAGTCGAGCGGAGCCGGAGGGCTCTGAGCCACTCCGTCGCGAGCAGCACCGGCGGCTAGCGCGGCGCTTTGGCCCTCCTCCCCACCGGGAGTCGGGTGAATGAAATTCTGGACTGGGTCGGGCAACCCCATTTGGGTGTCTGGACGGGGAACGAACGGCGAACGAAGGGCTGTGGGGCGGCGAGGCGCTCCTAGCGGCCCTAGTGTGTTGGGTTTTAAGAGATTGTTAGACCTACAAAGAACTCTTCCCTCAGGGAGGGAGCCTAGGCTGCTAGAGTGCAGCGACGCAGCGAACAACGACGGACAAAGAGCCTGAGAACAACAGGATACACCGACCCACGAACACACCGGAATCATTCACCCAAACCAAGCAAATTATCAAGCAACCGCGACCCCAAATCACCGATAACTCAAACACGTCGCGAGAGACGGAGAGAGAGAGCGAGAGAGAGAGAGACTCCGCAGCGACGGCCGGAGCGTGTCTCCATTGTAACTTCCCACGTAGCGGAGAGTCCGAAGGGGAGCGTCATGTCGCGCGACCACGGCGATCACTTTGGATACAGATCGCAACGAGATGTCTTCACGACCGAATAAATCTTGCCGTTGAGCGTGAACCTTCTAGACGCTTCTAACGAACAACCCTGAGTAGCAACCAAGGGGAAAAAACACCAAAGGGGCCAAGGCTTACATGTAACTTGCATCAAGGGGAAAGATTCCCTCACCAAGGAAGCGAACCTACACCGGTCTCCAAGGGGAGATGGCAAATTAAACCTCAAATCTCGAGCGGCTAGAGCAACCGACTCGCTCGCCAAAACCTTGACCGAGAAGAAAGAAGCAAGGACCTACAAGCCAAGGGTAGCGGACCTAGGGAATGTGAGAGGAAATTTCCGAACGCCAACGCCAAACGCCGGAAGGCAACGAAACCCTAACCAGGCCAAGCAGAACCTACGAAGAACAGGCCTGGACGACAACGAAAGTGAGCAGGTCCCAAGAAAGAACCGGAACCCAACAAGAAACGACAAGCCTTGCAAGAAGCTAAACAAGCCTTCACAAGGTAACCTGAGAGCCTGAGACAAGCGCGCAGCGAGTGACAGGCGACCTGGCTCCTTTGGGTCAAGATTACCCGAAAGGAGGAAACCTGGAATCTAGACCTGACAGACAGGCTAGAAGGAACGAAACGAGAACTCGAATTCTAGATCGCTAGGGACGAACCCTACCAACCTAGAAGTACCTGAGCTTCACCGTGTGGCCGCACGGCGAAGGACCTGGAAACAAGAGCCTGGAAATCGCATCATCTAGGATGAATGCGACACCCCCCGACTAAGATCGAGACGTCTCCACCTGGAAACAGAGACCTGGAAACTGGAACCTGAGCTGACCAGAGGTCAGAATCGGAACAAGAAGCAACGGAACATAGCGAGCGAAACGTGGAGACAAGAACACCCTTTGGATCCAAAGCGAGCACGAAATCGGCGGCTTAACGCGGCGGCCTCTTTCGTACGCACTGCCCCACCCACTTCTCCCTTTTATAGGAGCTTTGCTCGGGTGTTGCGCCGGGTGTAGAGCGCAGGCAGCACGCGTTCAGCACCTCCATGATTCGCTCTGACAGAAATTTGAACTCGGAGCCCTAGCCGAGGCGTGGGGCTAGCCTAGAGGGACGGGTCCCTTACCCAAGACATGGGATCAACGAGAATGGAGCCTGGATCGAGTGCGCGAAGACGGCGCATCGAGAACGGGAGGAAGAGGAGTATCCCTGGCCGACGAAGAAGTTGCTTCCGGGGACTCAACATCTTCTGGACAAGTCTCTTCGACGGAGCGATCATACTCATCAAGCAAATCAGAACAACGACGGAGCAACTCGGAACGAGGCTCCCAGGTGGCTTCTCGAATAGAATAGCCACGCCACTTCACGAGGTACTCGATAGAACCGCCATGGCTACGACGATCGAGCAACTTTTCAACGATGTACTCGTCGTCAGCCAGCGGCTCTTCATCAACGAAAGTATGATACGGCCGGAGGTTCGAGATATGCACCTCCTCCTTGACTAACCGGTTCTCCAAATCACGGAGTCGGTACCTAGTGTCGGACAGAGCCTCTACGACGCGGTAGGGACCCGAGTAGATGAATTGCAACTTGTTGGCATGGCCTGGTAATCGCATGCAGACGCGATCCCCAGGTTCGAAACGAGCTGGTCTTTGAGACTTGATGGTAGCGTCACGGACTGACTCAGCCTGAGCGGCTAGGGTAGCCTCGAGAGCGCTGGACCATGAGAGGCGGAGGCTCGCATTGAGCCTGGATGCGTACGAGCGAACGTCGGCGGACGCCGCCTCGAGAGCAGTTGGCGAAACGGACTTCGGATCAGAGAGTTGAGCGGGCAGACGCAGCTCACGCCCAAAGATCAAAGACGCTGGAGACCGGGAGGTAACACGACCGGAAGAAGCCCTCAACGAGAGGAGTAGGAACGGCAAATGGTCGACCCAATGGCTGCCACCCTCGTTCGAGGCGCGCATCAAACGGATGAGCGTTTGCTGAGCGCGTTCGACGAAGCCTACACCTTCATGTCGGTACGGCTCTGTACTCGACAAATCAGTCCCGGTGAGCTCCAGAATACGCGAAACAAGAACCGACAAAGATTCGAACCGGCGTCGGTTCGAAGCTGCCTAGGGACTCCATAACGCGTCACAATCAAGCGGATGAACATGTCCAAGGCCATCTCCGACGAGGGATCCCCATTCGACGGCTCAGCCTCAATCCATCGAGTGAGCGAGTCGATGAAGACGACCAGCTTGTCGTAACCCGAGACTCCAGGCACGAAGTTGTGAGTGGGAGCCAGTGAGAGCACGTCGCAGTAGACCACATCAAAGGGGTAGGTACCCGCGGAGAGACCGGAGGGCGACGCTAGAGCCCTAGGTAGCGGCTTGGCGAGGGTGCACTCGTGGCATTCTCGGACGTAGGACGCAACGTCGGAAGACATGCCAGGCCAGTATACCCGAGTACGAAGAAGACCAGACATTCGAGAAACTCCGAGGTGACCGGAGCGATCGTGGTAGGCAAAAAGGTAGCGAGACCGCAACGAGGGCGGAACATAGAGCACTAGCGAGTCCGAGTCGGTGGAGTCAAGGACGGTGCGATAGTAGACGAGCCCATCGTGAACGACGAAACGGCGAAGCATCTTGGATTGCTGAGCGGGAGCGGGAGCGACAGAACTGGAACACGAATCATCTTCGGCAATGGGGCCTGAGGCGGCGGCCGGCGGAGGCGACCCTTGGCCTGATGGCTCGTGATTGACCGTCTCTCTTGAGCCTAGGAGTGGCTCTACGAACGGATCTTCCGCCAGGGCCGCTCTCATCTCTTCGGAAGTCGGCGTACCCGGAGCCAAATAACTGGACTGGATGGCGGACCCGGAATCGGAGGCTCGACGACGAGATCGGTCCAAGGCTTGAAGCCCTCGCGCCGTAGCTACGGAGCGCGTGATGGCAGCCACCGGATGAGACCGTTCACGCTCGGCTAGAGACTCTGAGCCAGGCTCACGTACCGCTAACGATGCTGGGCCGGCGAGTGGTTCGTCTTCGTGTTCCGGCTCCAGGGATGCTAGCCGGGACAGCCCGTCAGCATCCTGATGAACAGCTCCTGGTTTATGTTCGACATCGAACCGGTACTCAGCCAACTTGAGAGCCCACCGAGTCAGCCGAGAGGCTGGCCCACCGGCTACTTGATCCTTCATGGTATGCAGCCATCGCAGCGCGGAGTGGTCGACGACTAACTTGAACCGACGCCCCCAAAGGTAGGGTCGCCAATTTCGGATTGATTCCAGGGCAGCCAAGAGCTCAATCTCGGTCACCGTCCAATGGCGTTCGGCCGAGGTGAGACTGCGAGCGTAGTACCCAACGACTCGTTCACGGTTATCGTCTCCTAGCTGCGAGAGGATGCCGGCGATACCCAACTTGCTAGCCCCATCGGTCTTGACGATGAAGGGCCGATCATCCCTGGGTGGAGTCAAGACGGGCTCCGAGGTGATCGCTGTCTTGAGCTCTTGGATAGCTCGGCGACACTCCTCGGACTGGGACTCCTTTGCCACGTCGCAGCCCTTCCGCGTGAGGGCAGTGAGAGGAGCAGCCTTAGCGGCGAATTGGCGAATGAATCGACGGTAGTAGGAGCAAAGGCCGAGGAAAGATCGAACCGCTTCCAAGGAGTTGATGGATGACGGGTCGATGTCGGCGACAGCTGCGACCTTCTTCGGGTCCATCTTGAGACCTTCCCTCGAGACAACGTGACCGAGGTACTCCGTAGAGGTGGCAAAGAAGACACACTTGGACATCTTGCAGGTCAGACCGGCCCACTCTAGCCGCTCGAGAACTAGGTCTAGCCGGTGAAGCATTTGCTCGAACGAAGCCTGTGCCCTGGCCTCTTCGGAAGGACCCACGCCCGTTGACCAGATGCCCACATCATCGAGGTAAGGCATGCAGATCTCCCACGCTAGCGCACCGAGAACGATGTCCATCAAGCGGCACATGTAGGAGGGACCTGATTAGATGCCGAACGGTAGAAAGTTGAACTCGTATTTGCCGCGGTGGGTAGTGAAAGCGGTGATATGTTTGTGCGATTCTTTGATCGGGATGCCCCAAAAACCAGAGGCTAAATCGAGAGTACATACGAAGAGAGAACTGAGCGGCCCTTGGCCGGACGCTAGCCTATCAATAGCCTCTACAATGAGGGGTAGAGGGCTATCCTCGACGCGTAGCTTGGCGTTAGTGTCGCGGTAGTCCACGCAGAATCGAACGGAGCCATCTTTCTTGCTGACCAGGACTACTCGGGAAGCCCAAGCCGAATTTGACTTGCGAATAATGCCGGCGGCTTCCATCTTGGCTACCTCCTCTTCTATGATGAGCTCGCCTGCGCGACCCACTCTAGACGGAGCATGCCGGTGAGGAACAGCGCCGGGGTTGAGTGGCAACTCCACCTCGAGAACGTGCGTATGGTTTGGAGCCCCCGGGTGCAACGCGAAAGCTTTGATGCGCCGGGCCAAGAGTTGGCGTACTTCTTCTCGTTGATCGTCGGAAAGAAGCCGGTCCGGATCGATGGTGGCTGAGTCGAGTAGAGCTCGTTGCTCCTCGCTCAGCGCGGTGACAGGGTCACCATCCCCCTCGCTTCCAGTCGGAGTCCAGCCCCGGTGCAACTTGAAACGCACCTGGAGCGAAGCTATCGGATGCAGAGACGGCAGGGTCAGCGCATTGACCCCGGTGTGGACGATCGTCACCGCGATGCGGTGATCGTCCGTGGGCGTGACCACCGTGGGCATTACGAGAGGAGACGAATCGAGAGCCTCGCGATTTGGTAGGCGGTCGACCAGCATCGCGCAGTCCGAATGATCTCGGAGAGCTAGCGGAACCCTGACCCAAATGGTTGCGCGGTGGAAGGCAGGAATCGTCACCGCTTGCTCCGTGTAGAGAAGATATTCGGACGAGGTAGACGCCGGAGCTTTGGCCGCAAACTCGTCGGCAGACTCAAAGAGAGGTGTATAGAGTGGCTGCCTAGCATCAGCAGCAGCCTCACCCTCCGATCCGGCCGGGATCTCTCGTGTTGCCGTCGACCTCTCCAGAAAGTCGACAGTCAGCGGCTGACCGGGTGACATCGAGATAGCTCCGACGAAGCCGGAGTCCGCGACTGGGGGTGGCGCCGTGGAAACTCTGACTACGCATTCGGAAAGGACTCTTGAAGAGTCTTCTGAATCGCCAGAGGCAGGACGGAGGCGGAGGCTTCCCTCCGAGCTCGCGGCGTCGAGAGAAATGGTAGCGGAGTGGGCGGCCAAAAAATCGTTCCCGAGCAGAAGCATCGGGTTTCCTTCGATGACCGCGAACGAATGACGGAAGAGGCGACCGGACAAGGAGAAGACGAGGCTAGCCCGGCCCCTAGTGATGAGAGGAAGGCCGTCCGGCCCATGTAGGTTGGGGACGATAGCGTCCGATACGCGTTCGACGCAAGCGTCTTCAGGTAGTCGATCGAGAAGAGCAGTGGTGATTACTGACGGGCCCGCTCCAGTGTCAGCCAGGGTGCTGTTCACCGTGAGGGCAACGTCCGGGAGAACGAACCCTTGCGCCGCGCGGTCGCCATCGGCACGGCAGACCACGAGATCACGGACATAGAGGCAGTGACGAGGGTAGAGCGGCGGCGGAGTGTCCGCGATAGATTCCACCGGAAGTGAGGTTCCGGCTCCGGGTGACAGGGTGGTTGGATTGGAGGCTAGCCTGGACGGAGAAGATTCATCGACGTGGGGCACTCGCTCGATAGCGGCGGCTACCGTCTGCGGCACGAATGGTATTGAAGAGTATGGGGATGCCTTTGCCGAACTAGAGGGGTTAGGCACGCCATCATAGCCTAGCCCTCGACGGTCCGTCGGATGCCGAGGTTGATCCATTTGGCGTGACCATTCCTTCTCCAGGGACTTCTGCAAGTCTGTCTTCGGAAGCTTCGACAACTCGGAAAAACCGGCCGCACTGAGGCCTCTAGCGGCAGCCCCATCGCAATACAGTGCCCGTGGAGTATCCTCTCCTTCGGCGGCGTCGGAGGGCTTGGTCTCGAGGGTCTGCATGCTCCGGTGTTCTGGAGTCTCGGGCGTATCATCTTCTCCCGAGTCCAGCCCAACATCCCCGTTTTCAAGTGGCCTTTCGGCTACGACCGAACCGGTCGGTTCGGCCACTCCTTCGTCGCCAGCCGTGAAGGAGGCGCTCGGAGATAGTGCATTGATGCCTTGAGAGCCCAGTCGAGACAAGATGGAAGGTTCCGACGGCTCCGCAGCTGCCGCTTGCTCAGCGATTTCTTGGGCGATGGAAGGCGTGACATCCTGCCACCGATGGACCCCCGAAATTACATCACGATCGAAGACCTGCCACTTGCTGCGGCGCTTCTTCACCGTGTTTGGAGGGCCTGGCGTTGTAGAGCGGTCCCTTATGGGCCACTCCCACGGCGTGAAGCAGTCCACTTCCGCCACGGTCCCGTCTTGCGATGCGTTGGTTTCCGAGTCCTTCTGATGAAGCAGGCGAGACGCATCGGCAACGGGGCCCGCGTCTGAGATCACGACAACCGAATCAGACACTGGCGAACCGCTGGGAGGCGTGAGGTGAGAGCTAGAAGCTGCTTCGCCTCTCCCCTCCATGAAGCGAGCCAGAGCCGTCCTCGGCTCAGCCAGTTCGAAGCCGGTCGAGCAGAGCGAAGGGCGTTCTCTCAAGCTGGCAGCAGCTTGGGAAATTGCCCAGTCCACCGTGAAGTCGAGCGAACGCGACGCCTTGGCTTCGCGCGCATAACGGCGCAGGACCGGCATCCACTGGGCCGCCATTGCACCGGCAATGCCTACATAGGTGCGGCTGCGAAGGGCGCCACGGTGGGGCGACGGCGATAGATCCGCCATAGCGGATAGACGTCCCTCGACAATCTTCGAAGGATGCAAGGACGGGAGTGAAGCCGTCAGGTACAGGCCAGTTGCTTTTTGATGGCCCGTGCCGTGCTGCCACGGCTGCACAAACTGCCGCGGTCGCAACCCCCCGACTAAGGCGGAGGCTTCCGCGTGCATTCGAGGATTTTCGACGGCAACGAAAGGCGCGTCGGCGCTTGCCATGGCGAGGAAGACTCTAGCGGCGGATTCGAGAGCCTGGCGTCGTCCCGGCTCCCGATCGAGCCACTGGCAACTCACCGCCGACAAATACGTGCACGGCGGATGCGCGACCACGAGGTCCCAACCGAGGTTTTGAATGTGAAGAGCATCTCCGCAGAAGTGGGGAATGTAGTCGATCTCCGACGGTCGTAGATCGCACGTCGCGACGTGCGCTCCGGCGAGTAGGAACATCGAAGACACGACCCCGCTAGCTTCACCGACGACTAGAACGCGGGGTGAAGGAATCCCCTCGGCCGCGTCGAGCGTCACGGCGTCGTGGATCGCCGCTAACTCAGCGCAAAGCTCGTCAAAATGCGTCGGCAACACGGCAGAGGGTGATGAATGAGTGCTCGCGTGCGGCCGCCGCAAGGCTAGAGCAGCTTCGGCGAGATGGCGGGGCAAGATGACGAAGGAACCGCTAGCCCGGGCACGGGAGGCGGCTAACATTTGGAGCTCGCGCGTAGGGGCGCGGGCAGCTTCAGTAGACTTGGCGGCCGAGGAACAACCAACCACGGCGATCCGGTGGATGGCCTCGGCAGTAGAATTCAGGGGGAGGGGGTCGTCGCCCTGAAGTTTCGGTGGGCTAGACCTGAAGGGGGTTGGCCCCGGCGGGCGATCCCTGGAACGGGGACCCTCCGGAGAGCCGAGAGAAAGAGGAGACGCCGGCGTCCGCGTGGGGCGCGACGAGAGATCGTAATCGACGGCCACTGCGTCTCCCGAGTCTGGGGTGGCCACGGCGTGAGCGCGGAAAGCCGCAGCTCCCTTGGAACCTTCAACTTCATTGACTCCGGAAGCCGACCCTTCCGGGTCGGGAACCAGGTCGGAAACGAGAACAGGTGCAACTTCGAGACGAGAGAATGAACACGATGACGGAGAAATATAACGAACCGGGGAGAGAGGTGAGGAGGAGGCACTAGTCTCCGCCTCCACTGCACGAGAACCTACGGTAGACAACGACAATTTGTCCGCAGAGCGGCTCCGGCTATGGCCCTTGGGAGAGAGGTCTCCAGAGGGGTCCCGCCGGGAAAGAGCAGAAACAGGTAAAGCAGCAACGACGTTTTCGGACGCGGCAGCGGCCACGTCGGACCTATCCATAGAACCTAGAGCAGAAGATGATACCGAGTCGACAGCCCTCGAGGGCTTCACAACCGATTGTTTACGAAACGAAGAGACCGAAGACGCGTCGGATCCACCTAGCCCACCCCCTTGGGCAGGGCCGTCGGGGGTGAATCCAGGGATGAAGATGCGTCGAAAGACCTAGGAGAATTAGA
>CM030937.1:1809888-1832888 GCA_018136815.1 Isochrysis galbana
ACCCGTTACTATCACGATACCCCTCAGCGCACTTGCCCGCAGGCCTTGAAGTGATGGCACAGACACATACTCATATGCATCCCTACAAATCTCCCCCCTCGCAAACCCCCGGCTCCCATTATAACTCCCCACAAGTTACAATGGGGGAAAACCCAGTGAGGCGGACCGACCTACGTCGGGCGACTCACCGGGGGAAAACACCAGGGGGGGGGGGGAGGGTCCTCTCGTCCATGAAAAGAAACGCTTACAGCTCTCGCCGCGAGCGGTCCTCGAGGAATAAAAGACTGCGCCTCGAGATACCTGCCACAAGGGTTCTCGTAGGCGCCTTGAGCCTCTCCCTCCTCATCTCCTCATCTCCATCTCCCACCTCCACCTCCCACCTGTCGCCAGCCGCCCCTCTCCGCCCGTTTACTTACGTAAACGGATCCCATTACTTACCGCACTCCATCGGGGGGGTGCAAACCCCCCCCTCTCCCTCTCTCCGTTCTCCTCCACCTGTGTCCCTGCGGCGCGTCGCCATGCGGCGCGCCACGACCTGCTCTTAGAGGTCCTTTATGGGGGCTCCCAGAGGGCCAGCCAGGGCAGCTCAGGGGGCAGTCGAGGTTGGGGCTCAGCCCCTGCCCCCCCCTGCCTCTCCCACGCTTGCCTCGCTGGCCATGGGAGCCGCCCAGAGGCATCTGTCTGCCTGCTGGCGACCACGGAAGGGGGGGGGTCAGCTCGAGGGCAGGCCCACGCAGGGCGTGGGGGTGCAAACAATAATGTATGTGCAAGCTAGCAAAGAATAGGGAGGAGGGAGAAAGGAGGGCCCTGCGCGCTAGCCAAAAACAAAACTCATAGACGACATATTTTGGGGATATTTGGGCAGCCTCCCGGGATATAAACGGGATATCGTCGCTCGTCGCGGAATATTTGATATTTGGGCAGATTTTTCGGAATATTTCTGCCTGGCCCTAGAGAGAGAACGAGGGCTCGAGGGTCAAAACACAATTCGGACTCCGGCTCGGACTACGGAATAAATAGGTAAAATCCGGAGCCCTCGCGAATCCTGCCTCGAGTCTTAAGAATCGAGTCTCGAGACTCGAGTTTCCCTCGCGCGAACTCGCGGCGCGAGAACTCGAGTCTCGGAACTCGAGACTCGAGTTTCGAGAGAACGAAGACCGTTGCAGAGCGCTGTGGCTGTGGGACAGCGCTGGAGGACACCGCTGAGGGGCGCGCTGGGGGACACCGCTGAAGGACGCTGAACGCTGTGAAGGACGCGCTGTGGGACACCGCTAAAGGACGCTGTGTGGGTTGGGCCGGGCCAGAGTTTCGTTTGAGACCCACCCAAATTTTGTTTCGATATTTCGCTTCCCTTGACCCAAATTTTGCAGCTTATTTCGACTGAAATTCGACCTTACACCTTTAATTCGATCGAAATATCGACATTTTACATTTTGCTCCTCGGCGTACACGCCCTGAAAACAAAATTCGTTCGCACTATCGAGTATCGAATCCGCTTTGAGTATAGAGATACTCTGGATTCGACAGCGCCACTCTGCGTGTGTGCATCCGCGCCGGCGCCGGGACGGATGGCGCGGATGGCGGGCAGCGCCGGAAGAAGGACCATTTCTTGCTGGTCATTTGGTGCGCGGGCGAGGCGCGGCCGTTCGAGGTCTGCGTGACGATCTAGCGCGCAATGGACGCCGTACGCAACAGCCTGCTCGGTCGGACTAGGCGAGCAGCGAGCTGGCATGCTGGATGCTGGCATAGTTCTTTCACGTCGTGTCGGTGCCGGCGCTCACCGAGCATGACTACAGGTCCGAGTGGGTAGCGCTGCTGCGGCTGGCGCTGTAGGAGGCGATGGAGCGGATGCTGTTGGCCCAAACGACGGTCGCTGCATTTGAGCGCGGCTACCGCAGGAGACAGGAGACCGCCATGCGCGATCGCCCCGTAGAACCGCTCGGCAGAGCTTGTCATGCGCAGCCCCTGCCGAGCGGTTCTACGGGGCGATCGCGGGTCGGGCATCCCCATTTGGGTGTCTGGACTGGGAACGAGGAACGAACGGCGAACGAAGGGCTGTGGGGCGGTGAGGCGCTCCTAGCGGCCCTAGCTAGTAGCTAGTGTGTTGGGTTGTAAGAGATTGTTAGACCTACAAAGACCTCTTCCCTCAGGGAGGGAGCCTAGACGGCTTGAGTGCAGCGACGCAGCGAACAACGACGGACAACGAACCTGAGGACAACAGGATACACCGACTCACGAACACACAATAAAAATTTTTTCCAACTGGGAAGGTGCTGGTCCGAAGTTTTTTCTTCATTCAGTGAAGGTGCAGGTGAATGAAGGTGAGAGTGCAGGAACTGCATCAGGTGCAGGTGAAGACACGGTGAACGGGGCGCGATGGGCGGCCAGTAGCCCGCCAAAGTGGCTGTTGATCCAGTTGTAATTAATTATTTTTTATTACTGGACGAGTTTGACTGCCACCTGCGCAGTGCACGCCATGACTCCTTCGTGACGATTCGGCGCGAACTTGTCGGAGCGAAGCTCGTTTCCTCTTTGGAAACGAGCTCCGGAGGCGCACCGGCGGCTAGCGCGGCGCACGGTTCATCCGGGGAGCCCGGAACGGGCTCATCGGGAGAACGGGGAGGGCAGATGACGGGCATGTGGAATGGACGGGGAAGTGGCACGGAACGCGAATCGGAGGGACGGAGGACGTAGGAAAGGGCGCGGCGAGCAGATACCGCTTGCTTAGGACTCGTATGGACTCGTAGACTCGAAAGGATGACTCGGAAGGCTCGGGGCTTGGGGTACTCAGGGGGGCTGCAGGTCACCAACAAGCGCTACAACGATAAGAAAACACACAAACCAACACTCTGCACTCAAACACTCACAGTAACAGGCCGGAAACATACATTAAACGAACCCCCTCTGATGAGCAGAATCCGGAGCGCTCACCAGAAAAAAAGGAGAGAGAGAGAGAGAACGAGGACTCGAGGGTCACAACACAATTCGGACTCCGGCTTGGACTACAGGGTAAAATCCAGTGAGATATCTTCGCGACGGAAGAAATCTTGCCGTTGAGCGTGAACCTTCTAGACGCTTCTAACGAACACCCCTGAGTAGCAACCAAGGGGAAGAAACACCAGAGGGGCCAAGGGCTTGCATGTAACTTGCATCAAGGGGAAAGATTCCCTCACCTAAGAAACGAACCTACATACACCGATCTCCAAGGGGAGATGGCAAATTAAACCTCAAATCTCGAGCGGATAGAGCAACCGACTCGCTCGCCAAAAACCTTGACCGAGAAGAAAGAAGCAAGGACCTACAAGCCAAGGGTAGCGGAACTAGGGAATGTGAGAGGAAATTTCCGAACGCCAACGCGAACGCCAAACGCGAGGATTCAACGAAACCCTAACCAGGCTACAGGCTAAGCAGAACCTACGAAGAACAGGCCTGGATCGACGACAACGAGTGTTAGCAAGTCCCAAGAGAGAGCCGGAACCCAACAAGAAACAACAAGCCTTGCAAGAAGCTAAATAAGCCTCCTCAAGGCGCCCCGAGAGCCTGAGACAAGCGCGCAGCGAGCGACAGGCGACAGGCGACCTGGCTCCTTTGGGTCAAGATTACCCGAAAGGAGGAAACCTGGAGGAATCTAGACCTGACAAACAGGCTAGAACAGACAAAACGAGAACCCGAATTCTAGGCCGCTAGGGACGAACCCTACCAACCTAGGTATGCCTGAGCTTCACCGTGTGGCCGCACGGCGAAGGACCTGGAAACAAGAACCTGGAAATCGCATCATCTACGATGAATGCGACCGAGGCGCGCGTTAGCGAGCGTAATGGGTCCAAGGAGCTGTGGGCCGCGCGGCGAGAATATTTCAAAAAGTTTGATCGTTTATCATATGTATGGTGAGAATGCACGACTAGAGTTCAACTTCACGCATAGGCACAAGCAGACGACGCACTAGGTTGGTCGTGCGCCCGCAAGCTTTCTTCACATAGCATAAACGACTAGATTGCTAGTGTCCGCAAGGCAGTGACCATCCACAAATACGCGGATGGCATGGGCGCCCTGAGCGGGAAGATAGAGCGTCACTCTATACCGGCCGCCCGCGAGTGGCACGATACTGGGCGAGTCTCCGGAACGCAAGGCTGCATGGAGCGGCGGCCGGATCCGTGCTGTGCACGTATGCTCGGTAGCTCGCACACCGAGGCACCGGTTACCGTGGGCATCCCTGAGGGCCACGGTCAAGATAATCGCCTCACCGCGGCCCACACGAGACGGGGGAGGCTCGAGCAAACCGCAATGGCGTGGGTCGACGGAGGAGTGTATCACTTTGAACGCGAATGGCGAGCCCCCAACGGGCATACCCGACAATGTCACGGATAGCCGATAGCTCCCCGCCACGGTTGGTGTAAAGCAGCCGACCAGCCCGCCGTCTGGATGTTCGATCATGTCAACGAGCTCGATGTCGCTAGCCAGCTGCTCTGTTGACGGCACCGGCGCGCTCGCTACGCGTGCCAACCGACGGGAAGCGGCAGTGGACCACTCCAACATGACGCGCCAGTCTTCCGTCGCGTTTGGTTGACGATTTCCGAAACGGTCGCGTGGCGTAAGGTCGATCGACGCCTCCTCCCCGGCCACCAGCTCACGCCGCCAGCCGCCATTCGCGTCAGAAAGTACCAAACCGGTGTCCGTAGCGGAGACGGAGCCAGGGGCCACAACGACTTCGTATGGGCTGCCCCGGATGGGCCGGCCATCCACACTTATTTTGAGCGAGTACACACCAGCCACTCTGGCCTGAAAAAATGCGAGGTGAGTACCGTCGCCACGGTCCGCAATCTCCACATGAACAGTCGACGTGGCCGCCGCTACTAAGCTATGAAGACCGCTGCTCGATGACACTTTGGACATTTGTGCTGAGAAGCGTGTGCCTCCGTGCTGCAATCGCTCGCCCGTACGGTCACACGCAACGAGGACGACTTCAAAGGGCTCACCCGCCAGCGCGACTCCTGAAAGCTCCGCATAGCACGCGTCAGCGTGCGCCTTGAGAGCGCCAACTCGGATCCGGTGCGGAGATCCAACTGCCGCACGCCCATTGACCGAGGCGTGCACAATGTAAGTGCCGCTCACCGTCAATCCATCAACGATGAGCGCATATACGCCCTCATCGCGTTCCTGTAGGCACGTTGTTGCACGTGCGGGGCCGCTTGCTCCCGCCACGACCATGCAGTCCTTGGAAAAGTTCTTGTCGCCAAAGCCCGGGTATGAGAGGACTAATTCAGCGCACTCCCCAGGTGCCACCTCGCCAGGTCCCATAAGAAAAGAAGAGCCTGACAGCCGCACACCAGGGCTGGTTCGCTTGCTCGCATTCGGATTTGTTGCTGATGTAAGTTGCAAACGACTCGCTGATTCACGATTCGCGCCGGTGCGCACCCGCTCGATCCGCGGCGATGTCCGCTCGGGGTTTGAAATCCGTCGCGCCGGAGCGATCCTTGAATAGGAGGCTTTATCACGTGCAAGTCCTCCGCCAAGGCCCCGCTCGAGTAGCCTATCCGTAGGCACCGACTCGCGATGCGCCCTCGAAGCCGGCTGTACCCTATGCAAGGCCGCATCTGCAGATGGGTCGCAAATGGGTGGTCGATATGTTCCTCTCGTCGTTGGAGTGCCGGTGCTCATGGTTGAGGCGTGAGCAATGCTGCTCGAAGGTGGAGAAGACTCACTGCGAGCGAGCCACGTCGTAGTATCCGCAAGATCCGTTGCTGGTGAGTCTTGCTTCCATCGCACCTGCGTGGGCGCTGTGCTCGGTCTCTCACGCTTAACGCTGCTTGCGATCTCATTGCAGAAGGGCGCGCTGCACACCGATGGCGGACTGTGTGCTGTACCGTAAGACTGAGGCATCGCCCTCGGCTCCGGCAGGTACGTCGCTGTGGACCCATGTGACGCCGCCACCCCCATCGTCACACCGCCCTTCGACTCGCCTCCAAATCCCGTCTCCAGCGGAGCTCGCTCCTCTCTCCTCTCCTCAGGATCGGGTGGGGCGACGCTAAGCTCAAAGGGGCTGCCCTGCACGTGCTCTCCATCGAGAAGAACATCCATCTCATACTGCCCTCCTCTGGCGGCCACCCAGCAGCCGAGGAAGAGCCCCTCGCCCCCGCAGACGACCGAGGAGCGGCCACCGCCATCGCCTCGGATTCGGATGCATGGGAGCTCGCGGGCGTGCGGTGCGTGCACGGTGAAACGAGAGGGCTTGTGGGCTACTCCGCCCACTAGACCTTCCACCCACGCCATCCATGCATGTGGAAAGAGAGAGAAGAGGTGCAGGGGGGGGGGAGATGCAGAGGGAATGGGGGAGAAAGAGAAAGAAAATGAGAGAGAACGTGAAGAGAGAGAACGAGAGAAGGGAGGGAGGGGGGGAGAGTGTGGGGGTGTATTATGCGGTTTCCTTCCTCTACAAAACAATTTCTCATAGTAGTAGAGTACTCGTAGTCTCCCTGTATCCTCTATCCTCCTCGTTTGTAAACTTGCGGCAGGCCAATTCTTTTAGAAGTTTTTCTGCAAGTTTGGGTGGGTTGTTGAGCCCCTCAAAAGTTTGGGCCCGCTCTGAAAGTGGGTGGCTTTTGCTAAAAGTATCGGAGAGTACTCGGCGCCCCGCCAATTCCTGGCGAGTGCCCAATTCCTGGCATCAGGCATCAGGTACTTCGTGGGCCTGCCTGAGGACCAGAGCAAGGAATGCAGCCGGAGTTGGGCTCGTTGATGAGGGGTGATACCTCCTCGCCAAAGGTCACGTTCCGTTTGGGTCGGGCCAGAGTTTCGCAATTTTTTTGTAAAATTTGGGTCCGTCAACGAAATAAAAATTTTGATCGAAATTTGGGTGGGATTTGGTTGGGGCAACGGGACCCCGCGGCCACGGCAGCGAAATTTGGGCGTGTTGGAGCGATGGGCGGCCCGCCGGCAGGAGCAGGAGGCCACAGGAAGCGGCCACGACGCGGCGCGGTGCAAGGCGAGGGCGGCGGCGAGGGCCTCTTAAAAACATTGCCAAATACATGATAAAAGAAGGAAATCCCCATCGGATTCGCATAGGAGGGAGAAGAGAGACAGAGAGGGGGAGGGAGCGGGGGGGGGGGGGGGGGGGGGGACCGCCAAAGAGAAAACCCGACCAACGGGACGAAACACTAGTAGCCAGTAGCGAGCCGCCGGGGGGGAAACGCCTGGGAAGCGGCTTCCCCCGGCTTCGAGCCGCTTCGGAACTCTTTTGGCCCTTCCTGGAAACCGTTCCAACTCCATGACACTCATTGCGGCAGAGAGGCTCATCAACTGACCCGATAACAAGATTCGCTCACGCGGGACGACACCTGCAACCCCCGAAATATCATTTCCGGGGGTCACCGGGTGTCACCCTCCTATGTAAGCAACAGAGAAACTCCAGCGCCTTAGAGGGGGGTGGAAATGCTGCGCAAGACCAAGACCTTGGTTGGGACTTGATTATCGCGCACCCGCCGTGCACCTATCTCTCGAACGCTGGCTTAAGGTGGATCCACTCCAACCCGCAGCGCATGTCCGATACGATCTCTGCCGCGGCTCAATTTCGCCGTTGGTTAAACGATTGAACGCCAGGGCTCCAATTCTGGCGGTGGAAAACCCGAAGATGCACCACTACGCTTAATCGCTACTCGGAGGTCTCGATGCCACGCAACACGTCCATCCATGGCAACAAGGGACGGGACACACCAAGGCCACGGGGCTCTACTCTACCTTTCGGCTGGCCTTCCCCCGCTCGTGCCGACCTGCATTGTTTCCGGCCGCCAACACGCCATCGCGAACCTCCCCATGTCCCCTCATCGCGGCTCTATGCGGTGACAACAGTGCCGCCACCCTCCATGGGGAGTCCTTGGTTGGGTGGATAAGCGAGGGAGTTGGGCGGCAGGGCATTGCCCTGAGTCTGGTTGTCGGCAGGGAACAGGACTCTGCTTGTTCCTTGGGCTCTGTGGTTGCTTCGGA
The DNA here is from genome assembly GCA_018136815.1 of Isochrysis galbana. Taxonomy (NCBI): domain Eukaryota; phylum Haptophyta; order Isochrysidales; family Isochrysidaceae; genus Isochrysis; species Isochrysis galbana. The sequence goes on from CM030937.1 coordinate 1,817,869, forward strand.
GGAGAGGGAGGTGGCGCCATGTCGACGTCCTGGTCAGGCGGTGGTCGGGCCTGCGAGCGCTTCGGCTCCGGCGGCTTGGGGCGGCCCCGGTGGGGCGTCGTGACGGCGGGGGGCTGGGAGTTGGGAGCGGTCGGCGCGCGCTCGATCGCTAAAACTATAACAATAGGTCTTTCCCTAGCGCTGAAGAGACACGCACATGACGAATTATACACGTAGTACGCCTACTAGTATATTGTTCACGACCCCCAACATAGTGGCTGTCCGTCGCGACGGTCCGTCCGGAGCTCAGTTGAGCTTGCTGTGCTGGTTCCCTCCCGCCAGTACTGGCTGGCCCATCGTTCGAGTTCTCGCGGTCGCCACACAGCCGCTACGGACTACTTGGACGCTCCCGCCGCCCTCAGGCCACCCCCTCGCGCCAAACGTGACGAGGAGCGCGAGTGGCCCATCTCATTGGGCATTGGCGTGCTCGAGCCTGAGGAGGAGGCGGTCTCCGCCATCTTCGCCGGGCCGGAGCCGGTGCGCGAGTTTGCGTGCATCGGCATGCCGGTCCCGCCGGCCCTCTCGCTGTGATGCCTGCGCTCCATCACTCTACTGCGCGACATTCCGGCCGGCGCGCTCGACAGGCGCGAGTTGGACATCTCACAAGCGAAAGCGGTGCACATCGAACCTCCGGGAGATGTGTCGCCGGCGGCCGCCGATTCTGATAGCGAGTCGAGCCCGGTGGTCGCCCTGCGCGAGCGCGCGGCGCGTGACGGGGCCTCTCCGCCACCTATTCCCGCAGTTCCGCCCGCGTCAGCGAGCAGCCCTTGGCCAACGAGCGAGAACGACGGGGAGCGTTCCGCAACTTTCGATGCCGCTGTCCTCGCTGCGCTAGACGTTGCGCGTGGCGACGGGCGAGCGCTTGCGTCCCGAGATTGAGGCGGCTCCGGTACGCTTGTCGAGGACCCGCCTAATCCCAATCCTGTCGCCTCTAGGCCTGCAACCTTCGCCCCATTTGGGCGTGCACTCGGCGTGGCCGGTGTAGAGGCGCGCGACGATCGCGTCGCCGCCTCGCGCACGATCTCGCCGACGGCTCGCCGACGCTTAGAACTGCATGGCGACGGCGAAATCTGCTCTAGCAGCGCTTCAGCGCCCTCTACCCCATCCTCGTCAGTGGACAGGAGAGCCGGGACGACGGCCGCAAGCGATAGGTGCGACAGCCGGTTCGCCACGCCCTGGACGGGTGAGCGGCCGTCCTCGGCGCTCGCCTCGTTGGCGGGAGGCTCGCCATCGCCGTCGGCGCCCTCTGCCGCGGCATCCTGAGTGTCGCCGACGAGGCTGACAAGCTGCAGCAGCTCCTCCCCGCCTCCGTGGCACCCTTCACAACCACGCAGCAACCGCTGCACCTGCGTCGCGTCGAGCAGCACCGCCTGGGGCGCGCTGCCGCCCTCACCTTCGGCTCCACCCGCCTGAAGTAGCTGACCCATCCCTTTGCGCACGGCGACCGCTTGCGCCTCCCTCTCGGCTCTCAGCACGCACATCGCGGTGTTTTGAAGAGACAGGCGGAGCACCTGCAACCTCTGCACCGAGACAATGCGGGAGGGCAAGTCGCGCACGAGCTGGATCATCCGGGAGCGATTTGCTTCTATGGCTGCGAGAATGGACGCTCTCTGCTCGTCGAGCTCCTCCTCATCGGCCTGCCCGTCACGGGCACCCGCCTCACCGTTGTGGCCGCCGGCTTCAACGGCTGTGTGTTCGCCTCTGCTACCGGTGGAGAAGCAGATGAGTCGCAGCAGTGTGTCGTAGTAGTCGTCAAGCAGGCCGACATGCTCGTTGAGGAGCGCCTTGCTCTCCTGTTCAATCGCCTGTGCGTCCTCCTCCTCCATCAGGTCGAGCATTTGGTACATTTGTAGCGCGCGAGGCTGGGTCGCCGCGGCGTGCGTGCTTGTAGCCGCCGCGGGGGCGACCGAACTGGTGTGCTCTGCGACGGGGCCTTGCCCCCCAAGGCCCTCGCCCCGCGACCTGCCGGTCTCGCCTCGCCCAGCCACCACGGCGGGCGTGGCTGTGGCCCACCGTTCAGCGGTGGCCAACGCGCCGTTGGCTCTGCCAGGCTCCGTCCCAGACGCAGGCAAGCTCTTGCCAGCTTTGGATTGAGGGCCCGAGGACGAGGACTGAGCCATCGGCAACCTTGTTGCGACGCTCGCCACCCTTAGCTCCTGCAGTTGCGCCTGCAGCCTCGCCACCTCGTCCCAGGCATGCTGGGCCTCGCGACGCGCGGCAGCCGCCTCGGCCTCGGCCTTTGCGCCGAGCCTTCTGCCCTTGCCACCATACGGTGCGTCGTCCTCCGACTCGCCATCGACCGCCTCGTCCGCCATCTCATGATCCATCGTCAGCTCCGGCGTCGAGGTCTGCTCGCGGGTCGCGACGCCCGGCGTCTTGCCTGCCGCCCCACCTCGCCGCGCTTCGCCGCCGTTGGCGGACGGCGCGTCTGCGCTGCGAAGTGGCGCCGCCCGTACCGGTGTGTTACCTACAGTCGAGCGGAGCTTGTGCTTCAGCATTTCGAGCTCGGACAACACGTCAGGTGGAACTGGTGTCGCCTCCTCTCGCTGGACGTTCACCACGATTGGAAGGTCATCGCGCGGCTTGATATTTTTGGCGCGGTTGGCGTACTTGAGTGAGTTGAGCGTCTCGTCGAACTGGTCGTGCGAGGGTGACACGTTGGCGATCATCGCAGTGAGGCACTTGCCGCCGAGCGAGTCTTTGAGTAGCCGCGTGAGCTTGGAGTCGCGGAACGGCACGTGTGTCACGCGCCGCGTCCGGTCGGCCAGTGCGTTGATGCAGTTGCCCAGAGCGAGCAGGGACCGGTTGATGTTGGCACCCTCAGTAAGCCGCGCGCCCCGGTTGCCCGTCTTGGTCTGGCGCTCCGAACCGGCGAGATCAATCATGGACAACTTCCCCACGCGGGTGGCGCTCGCGTCGTAGCGTGCCTTTGATCGCACCGTCAGCTGCAGCACAGCGTGCGAGCGCGACGAGACCTCGTTGCAGCCAGTCGCCTCGGTAGTGCGGTGCAGGTTGCCCTGGTGGATCAGCTCCATCATCGCGCGCGGTGTGTTGACCACGCGGTCGGCAGCGCCCGCAACGTACGTGCCCTTGGAGGGCACCTCGCGCACCTCGAGCACCGCGTCGGATGGCTGCAGTAGGTCCTTGATCTTCTCGTTGTAGATCTCTATATACTGCATGCTGATCTTGTACTCGGCCTCATCGTCAGCGGCCGTCATGCGCGCCACCTCCTCGAGTGTCAGCGGGATGACGCCCATCTGCTCAAACGAGCCCATCATCGTGAACGTTTTACCCGCGCCCGTCGCCCCGTAAGCGAAGCAGCACGCGTTATACCCCTGCACCGCCTTGGCTGCGAGCGGCTTGGCAGTGGCGGCGTAGACCTCCTCCTGGCTCGCGTCAGGCCCAAAGGCGTAGTCGAACGCGTAGTTCTTGGTCTTGTACTGGCCAAGCCGCAGGTAGTCAATACCGCCCATCTTGTCGTCTGGATCGTTGACCTACGCCCGACGGGCGGGTGACGTGCTTGTACGTATGTGCGCACGCGCGTGCGCGTGTGTGTTTTGAGTCTGCGTGTGTCTCAAGTCCGTGGTAAGACGCGCAGCTCTATGGGCCCTCTGCCCATGTACGCCTGCACGCGCATCCACGCACCTCTCCTTCTCTCCCGCGCGCAGCTTCGCGTCCGCCCCCCCCCCAGTCTCCCTCTCCCGTCCTCCCCTCCCCCCTGTCCCCAGCGCACACCTTCACATGCTGCCCATCGAGCAGCTCGACTGTCGGCCAGCAGCTCTTCGCGCTCTCCGCGGGAGTAAGAGGGCGCACGCGCACGCTCACGGTGATGTTGGAGCGGTGCGAGGCCGACATCCAAGCAGACCCCCCCCCCCCCCCCCTCTCTCTCCCCTCCCCCTCTCTCCCTCTCCCCTCCCCCTTCTCTCCGTCTCCCTCTCTCCGTCTCCCTCTCTCTTTCTTCTAGTCGTCTATTTTGAGTACAAAACGCTTTCCCGAACTCTTTGTTCTTCATTCGTCTTGAGATTCGGTCAATCCAAGGTGAGAGAGGGAGAGAGAGCGAGAGAGAGAGAGAGGGAGAGAGAGGGAGGGAGAGAAAGAGCGAGAGAGAGAGCGAGAGAGAAAGACTCGTATTTATTACTCTGTAATTTCCTCTCTCTTCTCTCTACTCCGTCCCCCCTCTTCGTGCGCTCCTCTCTCTCCTCTCTCTCTCTCTCTCTCTCTCTCTCCTCGCCCGTGTCTCTAACTCTCTCTGGTCTTCCTCTCTCATCTCTCCGATCTATTTCTGGAACAGACGACCCGATGGGGACCAAAACGGATGAGAGAGGCGACCGTTGGTTGGCGCCACATCCCGGACGCGCGGCTGTTCACAGGCCATTCCCACCATGCTCCGGCAGAGCTCCTCGCACGTCCCAGTCACCAGGGGAAAAAAATTCTTGAAAAAGACCGCTATGCCAGTACTCGTACACCCTCCCCTGGGCTCTCGTGTCTCGTGTGCATCGCCCTCGCCTTATCCCCTCCCTCCTTCAAGGCTAGGGCTGACCATTAACAGGCAAGTTTTTTGGAAACCCATTAGTAGTTTTTCAAGGTCGTTACATTAACACGTTGAGTGTTTCTCTGGGCTCCGGGTGTTAACAGGTTGTTTTTAGGGGTAGGGGTAGGCCATAATATGTACATATCGTACTACATATTTGGGTACGATTCTGGCAAACTGATATGTCGACATATTTACTACATATTTGGATTTGGATTTGGGTGGCACGGGCCCGGGCGCCAGTACATATTTTTGGGCGGGAGCCAGCGGGATAAAGGGGGGGGCGGGGGGGGGGGGGGGGGGGAGGAGCGAGCGTGTCAGAGCAAGGCTCATCTCACTCTTGGAGATGGCCTGCGAGGGCGCGCCGGCAGCTAGCGCGGAATGCGGTTCTTGCGGGGATTGAACACCGAAAGGCAAGTAATTGAACTCGTACTTGCCGCGATGAGTAGTGAACGCGATGATATGTTTATCGGATTCTTTGATCGGTATACCCCAGAAACCAGATGCCAGGTCCAGGGTGCAAAGGAATAGAGAATCGAGGTTGCCTTGACCGGACGACAATCGGTCGATGGCTTCTACCGTGAGGGGAAGAGGGCTGTCTTCTAGACGAAGCTTGGAGTTGACGTCGCGATAGTCTACGCAGAAACGTACGGAGCCATCCTTCTTAGTGACTAACACGACTCGAGAGGCCCACGACGAATTTGATTTCCTAATGATGCCCGCGGACTCCATCTTGCAAACTTCGTCCTCTATGATCTTCTCACCCTCTCGTCCAACTCTGTGGAGATGGATTGTTCCCAGGATCCGGGTAAGGCTCCTGAGACTCCATCCTTGGCAACCCACGCGTCCGTAGGCGGCCTATCGACTTGGGTAGCGGGTGAAGATACTTGGGAAGGCTTGGGCACGGGTGCAGTGGTGACGGGGTCCGCGCGCGGCGGCGAGGGCGGATTTGGCGGTGCAGAGGGCGGTGATGGGTCCATAGGAACAGATTGAGTCAATTTCTAGTGGGTGATTACTAGCGAGAGACCACACACAAGGCAGTAGGGGCTCAAGGGTACGAGGGGTCACGGTACGGCTTCGATCGCAGAGCGCTGCGACGGCTGCTGGGTGCGTACGAAGACACGCCACACCACTTTCTAACATAAACAAGGGCAACACGTAATAAACACGGGAGCGAAAGCCACGGTGGGTCAACAGAGAGAGCAAAGAAGGAACCAATTGGCCAGAAGAGAACTCGTCGTCTCGTCGTCCTAGAGAAGGATTGCACACAGAAAAGGCGCGAAAGGGATTCATCCATGCTTAGTGAAGATCCTACAAGATTCATCGGCGAATAGCGTCTCAACGCGAGCACAGCGGCGTGCACTTTACCTATAGCTTTTCGTAGCTTAGCCATGGAGTAGCTGGTAGACTTAAAAAGTCTAGAAGCTTACAGAGGTGTTAGACTTACAGAGTCTAGATGCTTGAGGTTCTTAAGGGTGTACTTTAGCAAGCAAGATGCTCGCTACTTCCTTGGTCTTCATCCACACGTGCTTACTACTCCCTTGATCTCCATGCCTGGGTGATCAGTCCAGAGCTAGAGCATATTCATATTCCGAGTAGAAAGAAGCCTGTAGAAGCTGCTTGGCCACGTGGGTATAATGGTAGACCAACATTGAATGAAGTGTAGTGATTGATAGAAGCGTGGAGACGTCGTAGACGTAGAGATAGACATAAGAACGAAGATTGATGACTTAACATCGCGGTTATAACGGTAGAGCGGAAAATAGCGAAATAGCCTGCAGAGGCTCGCGAATGCGACACCCCCCGACTAAGATCGAAACATCCCCTGATGTTGAGCGGTCGGACGGACGGTACGTTCGATAACCCTATCATCGAGAGAAGTGGGGCGTTGCGGTTCCTCACCTTTGCGTGCCACATGGCGACAAAGCGACAGCGGTGACGGTGGCGGAGAGCAAGCGTCCAATCGGTAGCGTTTCCTCAGAGCAACAAACAATCGAAGATCGAGCAATATTTCATAGCACATCGGACATCGTAGGCGTGGCCTTTTCTATTTCTATCGGCTATCGGGGATTCGAACAGTTACGCGAGTTCTGAGCCATTTGGCACAGAATAGCGGAGATCGGAGATCGGATATCGGAGGATCGGAGACTTCAAGAATCGGATGCATTCGTAATCAAAATATCGGACTGCGGAATAGCGTTATCGAGATGAGAGATCGATCGAGCGATGATGTTATCCTAGGAGACATTCCCAGGCATCGACATTGACATTGAGTACTAGGAGTTATCGCGACCAACCCTAGTAGAAGCGAGGTACCATATCATGTATTGCGACATCGTGGTGAATTTGAATTTGAACCCTCGGATCCGATGTTAGGTTAGTACAAACTTGGCAACCTCACGCGGCGGTTGTAGTTTGACTCACCCTACCCCACCCTTTTGTTTCTCCCTTTTACAGGAGTTTTGCTAACCTGAGTGTTGCGTTGGGTCAGACGCAGGTAGGGGCAATTTCACCGACTGACGTAAGTTTTGTAACATTTTTTGTCAAATTTGGGTGGTCAATCGAAATCGAAATTTTTGACCAAAATTTGGGGCCTTTCACTTGGAAAGAAACAAAACTTGGGGGGCCGCGCGGAGCGCGGCGCGCGGGGCGAGCAATGGTCCGCCGTCGCCGCATCTTCATGGAGGAGGAGGAGGAGGAGGAGGGGCTGCACAAAATGCGAGTTACACTACAACGTTGCGGACGTCGATCAATTCACAGCTGACGTCCTTCAATGGTGGCGCGAAAACGGAAAGCTCGTCCCTCACTGGTCGAAGGCGGCGCGCATCGTGTTTGCTTTGTCTCCGAATTCCGCGTCCTGTGAACGCGTCTTTGCTTTGCTGCGAGTAATAATGTATTCACAGATGCGCAGCAGCGCACTCTCTCGGACCATCTACAGTCTTCTTTGATGAGTCGTTTCAACGGTCGTCGGGCTGCCAGCCATGTGGTTGCATGTTGCTATTCTCCTATGCAGGTATATTTGATAAGCTTGGTGAATGAAGTCGGCGACATCTCCTCCGGCATTGATGCGAGCCCCTTGGCATGCAACCACATAGCCCTGTGGTGGTGTGTAGCCCTGAATCTTCAGATCTTTTTTTTTTGCCGTTGCTATTCTCCTATGCAGGATATGTTTGAAATGTAGGTGTGAGTCTCGGGGGGTTAGGATGTTATATTTGTATAGTCGTGATATTGTGCTCTTTGTTTCCATTTGCCCCTCAGGCACGCGCTCTACTCAAACAAAAAACGTACGCGACACAGATTCCTCAGGGCCCATTTCAGCGGCTTGTTCTATTAATATCGACCCCCCCCGCACGCCACACCTCAGTTTTCCCGGTCCCATTTTAGAGTGCGATTCTATTCTCTCTCCCCTGTTCCTCTCTCTCTCTCTCTCCCTGCCCCTCCCTCTCTCCCCCCCCCACTCCCCCACTCGTCTCGGCCGATGCTCCGCCGCGCCGGCCTCCGCCTCGCCGCAGGCGGCGGCAGCCTTGCCGCGGCCGCACTGGTGGACCGAGCGCTCACGCCGCAGGTCCGACCATTCACCGCCGCTGCCGCCGCAACGGGATCAATCGGCAAGGTCCGGCTCTATCAGTATGAGGTGAGGCTCTGCCCTTCGTTTCTCGCTGCCCTTCCTCCCTCTCTCTCCCGCTTCTCGCTCCCTCTCCCTCTCCTTCTCGTCTGACGCCCTTGCCTTCCTGTGGCAAAACACTGACGGAAGAAGACCGACTCTTGGCCTGTGCGTAGATCTGCCCGTTCTGCAACAAGATCAAGGCGCTGCTCGACTTGCACGGGCTCGACTACGAGATGGTAGATGTTAATCCCCTCACCAAGAAGGAAATCAAGCCGTGGTACGTGCGCGCCGGGTGCTCTACATGCACCCGCGTGTGTCTACAGTGGTGGGCAAGAGTGCGACCGAGCGTGATGCACAACCCTGTTTGTTCTCCGGCTGCTGATCAACGAGGAAATCCAACTCCATGAAGATCACTTGGTAAATGAAAGCTGCACCTGAATTTTCGAGAGCCGCCCTTTCCCTTTCCCCTGCTCCCCAACACTTCAGGTCAGAGTACAAGAAAGTTCCCATTGCGATCATGACCCCGCTGTCTGGCGGCGAAGCAGAGCAGGTCAATGACTCGCCGGTTATAGCCGAAAGATTGCTAGACATGATTGATGCCGCCAAGTTGACAAGTGTGCCCAAGTCCAAAGACTTTCGTTCGGATAAGGCGATGGAGTGGGCACAGTGGTCGGACTCGAAACTTGCGGTGCTTCTCTTTCCCAACATCACTCGGTCGTATGCCGAGGCCTTCGAAGCCTTTGGCTATGTTCAATCCGTGCCTCACTTTTCTTATGTCGACAAGCTCTCGAACCAGCTCGTCGGATCGCTCGCTATGTGGCTGGTGAGTTTCTTGCCATTCTCGGAGCCACCACGCATACGTAATTTCGGACGGTGTGCCCGCCTGGTGACATGCCAGATCGCTCATCCTTGCGCCAACGGTCGCAGGCCCAAGGCAAGATCAAAAAGAAGTACGCCATCGACGACGAGCGCGCAGCCCTGCGCACTGCACTCTCGCATTGGCTAGATGAGGGCTTGGGCGGCAAGCCATATGCCGGCGGTGACGCTCCCCATTTTGGGGATGTGTGCGTTTACGGTTGTTTGAAGGCGATCGATCGTACCACAGCCCACAAGGAAATCATGTCTGAGACACCTGAGCTACGGCAGTGGTACGAGAGGATGGCCGCCCTCGTAGGGAAAACCCACGGGAGATATGCAGTGGAGTAGAGAGTGGGCGCGAGTCGATTGAATTTCTTGGGTGTGCAAGTTGCCGCATCTGATCCGTGTGGTCACAGGTGCACATCGCGCATGTACACAACCGACTCTCTTGTTTGCCGTGCCCCACACTTATACATATACGAATGCACAATGCAACGATGCAGCGTCTGTACCCCCTCCCACTGGACCTGGCTAGCAGTTGTCCCCCCTCCCCGATGCATATGGCAAACGGCCATACCGCCGACAGCTCTTATTCAGTGGTACCACTACTGCGAACATGCACAAGGCCTGCCCAAACTCCACTACTGGATCCCGGCCCGAGGTAGAGATAAAGCACCAGAGGACCCTAGGCCCCGTGCCATATTTCCAGGTTTCGCTGGCTGGAGTGCCAGGAGGAGCGTGAGGTCGGAAAGCGCAGAAGGCACAGCCGTTTTCGTTCGTCCATTCGGTGATTCCCCTATTGATATCGTCCGTCCGTGGAGTTTCCATTGAATTATCGGCCGGTCGGCACTTTGCTAGCGCCGCCGAGACCCTTGGGTGCTTGGCATAGCCTGCTACGGCCCAGAAGCGGGCTCGGGCCCGATTCCAAAGCTCGGGCGTCCACCGGGATACGCCCAAATCAGGCGGTAGCCCTTGGCCGTTCGCCGGCGGATCGCAGCGACGGCTGGGCGGCCGAGAGGAGCCTCCCTTTCGACCGGGTGGATCGGTCAGTATAGCCGGCAACGGTGAGTTGGAGTGGTAACTTGCCGGCGGTGGAATGTGAGAGGAAATTTCCGAACGCCAACGCGAACGCCAAACGCGGGAAGGCAACGAAACCCTAACAAGGCCAAGCAGAACCTACGAAGAACAGGCCCGGACGACAACGAAAGTGAGCAAGTCCCAAGCAAGAACCGGAACTCAACAAGAAACAACAAGCCTTGCAAGAAGCTAAACAAGCCTTCACAAGGTAGCCTGAGAGCCTGAGACAAGCGCGCAGCGAGCAACAGGCGACCTGGCTCCTTTGGGTCAAGATTACCGAAAGGGAAAGGAGGAAACCTGGAATCTAGACCTGACAAGCAGGCTAGAAGGAACGGAACGAGAACTCGAATTCTAGACCGCTAGGGACGAACCCTACCAACCTAGAAGTAACTGAGCTTCACCGTGTGGCCGCACGGCGAAGGACCTGGAAATAAGAGCCTGAAAATCGCATCATCTAGGATGAATGCGACACAGTCGCCTGCCACCACCTCCAAGGCCAGGGACTGTAGTTAACTATCAACGTTGGGGGGCACTAGTTAGTAGCCATTTGAGGGGTAGTTAGTTAACTAGTTGTATGTATTTGGCGGTAGTTAACTGCTAGTTACGTGGTTTCTGACTTTCTAAGTTGGTGGTTAACTAGTAGTTATCTAGTAGCTAGTACGTAGCTAGTAGATATAAAATATTATAATAATAGAGATGAATTATGATATGTACTGTACAAGGAGACCCCCCTCTCGCCTTCCCTCCAGTCCCTCAATCCCTGCTCCCTCCAACCTCCGTCCAACGCCGACGAACTCCGACGATGGCGCCAAGGAGGATTTCGAGACCGTCGAGCAGCTTGCCAATAACGCTGCAGTTGCAGTTGCAGGGCAGGACGACGAGGTCGAACGTGTGTTTTTACGCGGCCGGAGCAATGCATGGTGATGGTGACCTCCGTAAGGCTGTGAAGGATTCGACGCTCGAGCGCTAGCTTGTGGCAGCGTACAACACGGATTGAATACTACTACCTACTATACTAGTAGCTAGTAGTAGTAATAATAATGGAGGAATGTAAGGTAATAAGTCTAGACGCTAGACGTCTGGCTAGAAGACTTGTGACTGGTTGTGTGAAAGCTTTCGAGGATAGTTATGAGCTGTGGCAAAACATAATTGTTATCATTCATGCGTTTGTATTTCACTTTACCCTATCTAGGTTTAGTTATGGTGATGGTGGGCCGCGCGCAGCGCGAAGCTCCGACGCCGTTCGTGTAGTTAACTGCGAAGGAGGCTTGCTCAGCCCTAGTTACTTGCGAGTCAATAGTAGTTACTTGCGAGTTGGGGGCAGTTAGTTAACTACTTGCGTTATTTAGGAGGTAGCTAACAACCACTAACTGAGTTAACTAGTTAACTGCTTCTCCTAGTCCCTAGCCTTGACCACCTCCCACAAGCCTCCTTCCACACTTCCGCGCCCTCCGTGCGTCGTGCGTCGATCACCATGCCCGTAGTCATCCCCGAGGAAAGCTCCATGAGCTCCCCGCAAGAACCGCATTCCGCGCTAGCTGCCGGCGCGCCCTCGCGAGCAATCTCCAAGAGTGAGATCAGCCTTGCTCCGACAGACTAGCCTGACCCCTTCTCTCCAACTCCTGGCCGAAGCAGCGCGCGCGGTCACTCCGGAACCAGTGTCTCCATTAAAGCGAGAACTGGGGAAGGGGAAAGGGGCTGACGGTGGTTAAGGTTGGGTAGTTGGGTAGTAGGTAGTAGGGAGGTACATAAGCACACTGCCTCAGCACATGTAGCGGGGATTTTTAAGAAGATCTTTTTTATTTTTCTTCCGCTTCTTATTCTACACGAATCTATGAAGGTGCAACCTGAAGCTGAGGTTCAGTTTCACCCCAGCACCCCCATTTCACCCAGCATCTAGATCTAGGCCCACAGAGCCCATATACTCAATACTCTAACCAGAAAGTGGATACAAGTAGATATATAAATATTGTTTTTCTACTCGTAGAAGCGCTCTCACGCTGTGACCCTGTCTCCTCCCCCCCCCGCCCTCTCTCTCCTCCTCGCCCCGCGGAACGGACCCCGCCCTCTCCCTCCCAACCCTTCTTTTCTTCTGTGAGTCCGTCGGTTATTTTGAATAAACTGGGGCCCCCTCCCTGCCCTCTCGCGGTCTGCCCGCAGCGCCGCGGGTGATGGGGCAGGGCGCGAGCGGTGCGGCGGTCGGCGGGGGGTTCGGCGCGCTGTGGGAGGCGCTGGGCGAGGACACGCGCGCGCAGATCGGCGCGCTTGCTCAGAAGGAGTGCGATGCGCTCTTGACACCCCACGGAGGAGCGCCAGCCGCCACGCCGCAGCTGCCGGTAAAGAGAGAGAGAATGAGGGAGAGAGAGGGGGGGGGGGGGGTGAGAGAGTGGAGGTGTAATTGAGGGGCAGAAGAGGGGGGGGGGGGCAAGAGGGGGGGAAGGGCAAGGGGAAAGAAGAAGCAGAATGGAGGGAGAAGTGAATGGCGTCTAGAGTGAGCAAGGGACGGGAGGAAGGCAGGGCAGGTGGGGAAGTGCTTGGGTGGGGACCAGGCGAGGCGGTTGGCGCAATTGACCAAACCGGATTGGCCGCCGGCGCTAATATAGGACGCACGGTGGCTGTCTTCACAAAGGACAAGTGACGGAATATTCTAGGGCGTTGGAGCGAGGGTGAAGCAAAGTGTGGGAGGCGACAAACCACGTGCATCTCGCATTGAATTGTGTTTGCTGGACTTCGGTTCTTACTGAAATTTTGCTTCCACTCGCCGGCGCAAATATCACTGCCAGTTTAACTTTCGTTCCGCTCGCATTGCTTGCAGCTCGGCATTAGCCTGACCCTTGACCATTCTGCTGCGAGCACCGCCCTCGCTCTAGTCCCTCGGCTACAGCGGAAGCACTACGAGCTCATCCCAAAGGTGCTCGACGAGATGAGTTTCTGGCGAGGTTTCTTTTCTCACGTCACAGTTATTGTCGCGCAAAACGCAGCGGAGCTCATCCCCGTGCCAGGCCAAGGTGCAGCGAGCTCATCGCCGCCAGTTTGTTCAACAATCATGTTTGGTTGCGACACGCCGTGTGTATGGGGCCTCTGAAGAATGTACATTTGTGTTGTCTCTCAACGGCGGCTCCAGTGCGAATGTGCCTGGCATTACTTGAAGCACGGCTCTGATCTCCGCATTGATGCACACCCACAGGTGACACATGGAAGTGCTCTTTGCCCGACGAATCATTTAGCGCTGCGTGGGCCGCAGCCACCGCCGAGGCCAAGGATCGGCTCGTAGCCATCACAGCCAAGGATTCGGCGACCTTGCTGTCTCCTGCAGCGGGCGCACCGCCTCCCTTCCCTACGGTGCCCCTCGGCACCATCATCGGCATCAGCGAGGCCGCAGCCACTGCCGCACTCACCCTCGTGCCAGGCTTGCAGCGCAAGCACTACTTGCTCGTGCCCAAGCAGCTCGGCGAGAAGGACTTTTGGGTCAACTTTTTCACTCACGCCACCGTGATCCTTGCCGTGCCTTAGTTCGTGCCTCACTCGCGGGCAGACCTGGCGGCAGCACATCTTGTCGCCGCGCAGGTTGTGTGCAGGTGGGCCGGCTTCGGCTCTTACACACGATTGGGCCGCGTCATGCTCTTCGTGATGAGATGGGCTGGTCAAGGGCGGCCTGGCCACCTACGTGAACGACTATCAACTCCGGTAGACATGATTTTTGAGTCGGATGAGGGTGAGGCGAGTGCTACGCAGCCTACACGACCGTGTAGGGTTACGTACGTCGCTGCTTTATAGAACACGCAGGTGTGGGTGACACCACACCAAAGGCCGAGAGCGGGCCGGCTGGCGTGAGCTTGCGAGATAGCGACAGCTAAGGTGCGATGCAACATAAATGCCCTCCCGTGCGTACCTATAATTTTGTGCGTTTGTATTGCTTATTTGGGTGGCCGAACCAGCTCTAGCTCATGCATTGTGATCGGTGTGTAATCTGCCAGGTGAATAGAAAAAAAAACATCTGAAGATTCTCGGCTAACACCTACTATGTCTAGGTGCTAGCAGGGACGGGGGCGCACATAAATGAAAGCACGCTTCTGGTCTTAGCCACAGCACGCGGCCTCACCCCGCACATGTAGAGGGGATTTTGGGGAATTTTTGTTAGCATGTAAGCGGTAAGCCCTCTTATGCCATTTTTATGATGCATAGTGATATCGGTGCACGCCGCCTGCCACTGGAAACCCCAAGTACTGGGCCCCTAAGTAGAGCACGAGGGGACGAGCCGCAAGGCGAGTGCGAGGGAGTGATAAGGGATGCGGGCGCGGCTGTCAGATGGAGGATGTCGGGGTCGCGCGCGCGATGAGAACATTAAGAAGTTTTTTTTTTTTTTTATGATGCATAGTGATACGTAGCTGCTGAAGCGCTTAGAATTATTTTTTTTCTCAGTTGGTGCAAATGGCGAGAGCACAAGCACAAAGCCCACAACGACATTATGGAAGCTGAATTTCTGGAACAAGCGCCAGACTATAAGCAATCATGAGAAGTATGCGAGTCTGGTATGCTGAGCGCGCAATCAACGACACCCTCGATTGTTGTGTTGTGAGGTAGCGACCTCGCGCCGACTACTAAGCCGGTCAGGTGCTCACGCAGCGTGCAGCCTTCATTTTCCTGGCACATAGTTGTGCTTCGCTCGCAGGGCATTCACATAGCGTGTTGATGGTGCTGCCTTGGTGGGCTTTGCTGGCATACTCGCCAACGGCCTGCCGTCCTCTACGTCGGAAAGCTGACCAATATTCGCATGGAAGACAATGCCCTTTCGTTGCCTCTCTCGTTTCTGCCGCTTGAGCTTTGAAAGGTAATGCGCCAAACCGATAGTCCAAAAGACTCGATCTACGATGAAGGAGTATAGGACGTACGGAAATAGCAAAAGTG
>CM030937.1:1832988-1888988 GCA_018136815.1 Isochrysis galbana
TTCCAGCAATACGAGTGAGGCCTTCTTGCAGCAGCTGGCCGACATACCTGTTGGTACTGCTCTGTATGATATTTATGCGGTGCCACACCCAAATGCAGGTGCCCACTCCTCGAAGCATGATGGTAGCATCCCCAGATCAGAGAATTTGCTCGTGTTCTCAGGAAGGCTGGTCACGCGATCACGATTCATCCGCTCCGCTGCAGACCATAACCTCAAGTTTTGGCATCAGGCAAAGGAAGACGATTACGCTCTCCGCCCGGACTGGGAGGCGACCTTGACACGGGGCCACTTGACCGACTTCAGTGCTGAACACTACGCCAAAATTGTTGGCGAAGGAACAGCCGACGTCGCATGGCCTGCCCGAGAATCGGTTGCTTGCGGGAAAGAGGCCACGCCAAATGTTCGCCCGGTGATCGGTAGCTTCCGGGATAATGCATAATGGTATGTGTGCAATTACACACAATGTTGGCCTTGTCAAAAGTTGTGCTACATGATGCTCGTGTGGACTGCAGGAGTTCCTTTGCTCGACCGCTGTCAGACGGTGCACTTGCTGGTCAGGGCCGAATACTTGCCCAGTTCCCCACGACATTCGGGCCCGGCCTCAACCGCAACGCCCCCCCCCCCTTGGCGAACACCTGTCACGGGTGGTTTTGCGTGGTGTGCACCCTAGAACTTATATTGGGATGAGGAGGGGGAGAGGGCCGCATGAGTCGAGCCGTGATCTCCCCCCTTCTCTCCTTGTTCGCTTGTGTGAGTCTCCTACGCAATCCCCCCGTGTGTGCGTTTGATCTGCGCGTGATACTATTAGTGTGCCCTGTGTGGTCAGTGGCCCCCTTTGGTATCTTTTAACGTGTCATGAAGTAACAGGATGCGCGGCGCGCCGCGCCGCGCTCTCATCCTCGAGCCACAGGGGGCCGCGCTGCGGCCTCCTTGTGATATGGAGCTGCTGCTCGGGCGGAGGGGGTAGGGCTGGGCTTGGTGGCCCTGCCCGCGCCCGCTCGCCGCGTCTGCGTGAGCTCGTTGAGCCACGGCAGCCGGAAACCCTCCCCTCCTCGCTCAGCCGCATGGCTGCAGCGATGGAGCAAGGTGTGGGGGGCGCATGTGGAGAGGCCTATGGCCTCTCCCATGGCCCCATTGGGCCACTCCCTCTTGGGTCTGCCCCCTTCATTGGCCTCGTGGCCGATTCTCCGCGCTCGCGCGCGCTCGCTGAGCCGCTGCGGTCGGAACCCCTCCCCTCCTCACCAGATCGTATGTGGTGCCCGATGGAGTGTGGTGTGGGGGGGCCATGTGGGGCCACTCATGGCTCATGGTGGCCCACATGACTCCATTGGGTCACTCCCATTTGGATCTGACCCCACCGCCTTTTTCCTCGCAGCTCGCGATTGTCCTTCGCGTTCGATGCGACTATCTAGGCGACTGGTCATGCGAGTCGGCTCATCTCTTCTCTTCCTCACCTCCCATGTTGGATGGGAAGGTGTGCCTTGGGGCCTCTCTCGCTCTCTCGTATGGCTTTTGGGAGGGGGTGGTGATGTGCTGGGATGAGTGCGCTACTCTCCCTCTCTCCCCCTCCTCCCATCTCTCTCATCTCTCTCCTCCCATCGCATAATCTCTCTCGCGACGTGTTGCATGCGCTCGATCTGGCTCTCTGGCACTCCCCGAAGGAGTCACAACGAGAACCCGAGCTCGAACTCACACTAACAGACCGGCCCCTTGCCGAATTAGACAGACGCCGTCTAGAGGGGCGAATCTCGGTGGACGAGACCCTTCTAGCTATCCGGAGCATCGGTCCTGGCAAGAGCGCGGGACCTGACGGGATACCGGCGGAAGTTTACAAAGCGCACGTGTGAGGAGGTGAGTGGAACTGTGGCTGTGGTGTGCGAGGGAATGTGGGGGTTGTGAGATGTAACATGAGTTGTACAGCCCGATGGGAGCATGGGGGACGGAACGGCACGGGCGGGGAAGGGACACGCAGGAGAGGCTGAGAGCGGGGGGTCACCCTCGGTCGACATGGGGACACGCGGGACGCGAAGGGAGCACAGAAGCGGATGGAGCAAGGCACAAGGGCGCTCGAGCGGTGGCGCTGAGCGAGAGACGGCCGAAGAGAGAAGACGCGCGGGGGGGGGGAGAGCCACGCGCGGGAAAGAGAAAACACTCAAGACAAGGAACGGATGAAACGGGGCCAGAGACTCAAGGAAACACTCGGGGGGGGAACGGGGAAAGAGGGAAAAGGGGGGAACGCCCGCGGGGGAAGAGGGGGGATCCTATCGGGGACGGGCGAGGAAGGAGGGGATCGGGGCGTGACAATGGCGATGGAGTCGCGCAGGAAAACCTAAAAGGGCGGGAAATGAACAAGGGGAAGTGTACAACCCCCCCTACCCGCAACAGCACGAAAAGATAGTGGCACCGATCCTAACGGATCTTTACAACCAAACATTCGATACGGGTTACATCCCGTACACCATGAGAGAGGGAGATATCATACTCCTATATAAGAAGGGTGACGCGAGGGACCCCAGAAACTATAGGCCCATAACCCTATTACAAAGCGACTGGCACTGGTGTGTTGTGGCCAGTGTGGTTGTGGTTGTGTGGACTGTGGGTAGTCCATGTGAGATGGCTGGTCAGAGCTCGGGGAGGCGGATGAGGCTGGAGGGGCGGCGGTGGTGGGAATGTGAGGAGTGGAGATAGGATGGGGAGGCGTGGAAGGCACTCCTCCGCTACCATGTGAGTGGTCGAGTGGAGCTGTGGCTGTGGTGCGGCTGGGTGTGAGTGGAGGATGAGTTGTAACATGAGATGTATGGCCCATTTGGAGCATGGATGGTGAACAATGGGGAGCTGGGGAAGCGTGCGGGGACGGGGCCGATGACATTGGCGCGCACTCAGCCATCACGGGGCACTACAACACGAGAACGAGAACGAAGAACGGACGAGGGGGCGCAGAGGGCGCTCGAGCGATAGCGCGGAGCGTAGTCAAGACACGGAGGGAAAACGTCACGCGCGAGGGGGAAGGGGAATCGCGCGGGAAAGAAATAGACAAAAGGGGGCCGGAAACTCAAGGAAGCACTTGAGGAGAGACGGGAGGGGAGAGGGGGAAGAGGGCTTCCGCGGGGGAGCCGGGGAGAGGAGAGGAGAGGGGGGACGGACCGATTCGGGACGATGCGGGGGAGAAGGGAACTGGGGCGCGGCGACGGAGAGGTAGTCGCGCGGGAAGACCTAAAAACGGAACGTACGAGGGGGAAGTGTACAAGGCACAAGGCCCCCCTCCCTCAACGCTAGGCCCAAAGTAGTGTACATGGGCCCACAGCCTCTGCCAGAGTATGGGCAAGTGCGCACTTCAAGTGCTTCGGGTAGATGTGGAAAAGCAATTTTCAGCCGAGCGGAGGGGTTGTCCGGGTGCCGCTCAAACAATTTGAAACCGAACAAAAAGGAACGAGGGGGGGAGCGGGAAGCGGAGAGAAGTGGGGGTGAGGGCAATGTCGAGCGAGAATCCGGCAGAGGAGTGAGCAAATAGTAGATAGCGGGCATCGTGGCATCTTCAAGAATTTTTTTAAACCTTGGTACCGATGACATCTGCTAGCTAGTCGCCTCTCGCTAGATGTAGATTGAGATTAGACAACGTGCAGGATTTTCACAGTTTACGTTGGGCAATTACCCAGTGTCAACCACCACCCATCGACTGCAACCTCATTGTTGTGTACTAGTACTAATTACTCACCTTCACCGCCCTCTCATGCTGGTTGGTGGCGTCCAAACGCAATCGTCGACATGCGGAAAGCCAGCCATCGCCTTTGAAAACATTATGACGAAGGAGTCATAATCAAGATCGCCTTGCAAGGGATTTGGTGGCGGGTCGTGCGGAGGGAAGAATATCCATCCCGGCACCTCCGGGGCGCAAAAACACGGGAAAAGAAAACAGCCCTTGCAGAATAGGTAGCCGAGCACGAAGACGACCAAAGTCGAGATGCCCATCAACGCAACAGCGGGGCCGGCATGGGGGGGACACACTGCCATTCCATGCAAACAGTACGGGAGTGAATGAACTACGAATCCATAAATGGTCACGTTGATGGGAATGAACCAAAGATAAAGCATAGAAAGTCTCCATTTGCAAAGGATGATCAGCAAAAGGACCGTTATCGCCAAGACCCACAGGTAGAGGTAATGAATTGAGCACCATTCTCTCTTGGCTCTAATACCGGCCACATACAGGGTGGTTGCCTTGATTTGAACGGGCGTAAAGCAGAACAAGAATTCCAGCAGGTATAGACTGTACTCTTCGAACGAGAGGATGACCTGAAACACGATGTAAAGTTTGGAGATTTCGCGCAAATTTCCCTCGTAGTGTTGCAAGATGAGTGCTGGTGCAAGGAATGGCAGGTAGGCTGGGATGATGACCGTGTGGAACTCAACGAGCACAGCCCAGAACAAGGCTGTGCAAAAACCGTAAGTGTTGGCCTCCGGGCGTGCGGCCATTGAACGCAGGACAATGCGGGTCTGGTAGATGCCATTGTAGTACGAATGCAAGTTGCCTTCTACACCCGAGCTCGAACCCCACAAAAAGCCGACGACGAACCACGGAAAGACGAAATAGATGAAGAGCGTGGCCAGGCGTGCAGCGATAGGCTTGTCTAGATAGTAGTAGTCTTCCCAATCCGTGATCTTGTCGGGAACCTTGGCGATGAAATCTTCAACCACCATGGCGTCAAGTAGAGTGAACTCGAAGGCGATGGTGATTATTGACCACACTATTGCAGCATACTGATGCAGCCCACAGGAGAGGCAGTTGTACCAACAGAATTGTGTGCACGGCCACGATGCTCGGCACCCAAGCCATGGCGTAAGAATGGCGCTTCTCGCCTGTTGAAGCCATGGTACAAAATACTCCTGCGGAGCATTGGTGTCTATCCGCTCGGGATTGTTAGGCAACTCATCCTCCCACAGAGCCCTGTACGGTAGTGCCGGTTCGAGCTGGTTGTACCCGGTTATATTTTGAAGGGCACGATCAGCAAGTTTACGGCTGATCGACTGGTACATCGCCCACTTAATCACGCTCTTCGTGTTCCAGGTTACATACATGTCGCCATTCGCCGAGATGTACTTCTGCGCCTGGTCGCTCAGCAGGTATGAGGGCAACGCTTCTTCGAGCTTGGGTGCCGAATATCCATTTCCCGGAGGGCCGTTTAGCCAGTTTCCGTCAAAGCCTATAGGATCTGCGGCAACTGAACCGCTAGCGATCGATGGTGTCGGCGGCGAGGGTGCCGGTGCCGGGGGCGAAGGCGAAGGCGCTTTGAGGCTGGCCTTCAGCTCCTCAAGCTCTCGCTTCAGGTCGGCGACGGCATTGGCGGCGTCAGATGCAACCTGCTGGATCTTCGATTCCCATGCCAGCCGTGCCGCCGCTGCTTCGCTGGACGGTCGCCCAAGCAGCGGCGAGCTCTCCATCGGAACCCCTTCCCACCTTGCCCCTCGCCGAGGCCCACGCCTAGCGCATCGATCCGTTGGAAGTGCTCTCTGCCCGATGCAAATGTAGATCAGCTTCTTCCCGGTGCCGCCGGCGTATCTTCCCACGAACCTCCGACGGAGATGAAGCGCTCGGACGAGAAGGAGAGCAGGACCTTGGGGGAGGATTCGAGAGCTCGTGCACCCTATTCGGTGGGGGGTGGTAGGGGAGTAGTCCCTATTTGGTAGGTGAGGCGCTCCTATTCGAGTGGATGAATCTTACGTTTTCCGCCAACTTCCTCAGATTGCCGATGCAAGTCGATAGAGTACTCCTACTTGAAGTGCGCCCGGGGGGGGGGAGGGGGGGGAAGGCGGGCGGGCGGAGTCCCCCCCCCCCCCCCCCCCCCCCCCCGCCGCGCGCCCGCCCCGCCCGCGCGCCTTCTCGCCTTCTCCCCCCCCCTCCCCCTCCCCCCCCGCCGCCGCCTTCGCCTTCCCCCGGCCCCTCTGCTCCGGAACGTACTTTTACTCTCTGGCGGTCTACCCGCCTCCCCCCCCCCCCCGCCCCTGGGACCAGCGAAAAACAAATCTCCGTCGGGCCCTTAGACCGTCGGGACGCTCTTGGGCCGGAGAGGAGGCAGCGGACGCGGAGTCGCACTGCACCCCTCAGAGCTCTGGCCGTTCCGCACCCCTCGCGCGTGCCTGACATCTGTTCTATACCTGTCAGCCCGGCCATACCCACATCTATTTGCCACTCCGCGACACACACTCCCAGAATGCTCAGTATCCTGGGGCGGCTCTCCTCGCCCCGGCCGACCATCTCGGTCGGCACAATAACCGATCCGCATCCACTCGAGCTCTCCGATGCAGAACAGCCGAGTAAGAGAGATAGTGAGCCAGTCAAGCGACAGAAGATCCCACCGTCACCATTCTCCATCATCTTCACCAGTCAGGTCGTCACCGCTGCCTCCAACTTTGGCGTGCAGTACAACTACACAGCGATTGGTGTGGCACTTGTGTGGATCCACCAGCTCTTTGGTGAGTTTGAGTGGGCAGACTCGCTCTGCAAGATCGCAGTCTTCGTCGGCACGCTCGTCGGCATGACCTTTTTCGGCTGCGTCGGTGATCTTATCGGCCGGTCGAAGGCGATGGTAGTCACGCTCACTGTGATGGCGGCAGCAGCCTTCCTGAGTGGCTTCCTACCAATGGGGAGCGATAACTCGGTCTACGCCATCTTGATCGCTTGCCGACTTTGCATTGGGATTGGCGCAGGAGGTGAGCCCATCACCTACATCTTGATAGGTTGAGTTGCTGTGGATCTTTGTTGCATTGCTCGTTACACGAGACTTCGCCACAGCGCACCCTACTTGTGGATGTGCGGCCCCGTTGACGCCGTGACTGCCGCTCGGGAAGTGTAGGCGTCTACCCGCTTGCGGCGGCCAAAGCGAGTGAGGATTGCGTCGACCCCGACATCAACAAGAAGGCGCAGGCCGCCGCGTGGGCTTTCTTTTGGCGTAATCCAGGCCAGATATGGGTCTACTTACTGGCTATAATCATAGCATGGTGCCTTGGGGTGCCTTCCGAGAGCGATACTCAGCTCGATCCCGCGGTGTACAAGAGCAGCCTCGCATTCCAAGAGGGAGGACTCTCGATTTTCGTTGGGAAGTGGGACCTGGCGTGGCGCATTTATCTCGCCAGCGGGTAAGGCACCATTCTCACTGTGCTTGCTCGATGATTGCACGTTTCGGCAACTCTCCTGCACAGCACAAGAAATCTCCTGATTTGTTTTGCTGAGGCAGAGGGCCGGAACTAGTATCTATGCTCACGCTTCCTCCCTCGTGACGATGCCCGTGCCTCGTCTTACATGCACACTACCATCTGGCCAAACAGGTGCATTGCCCCCGCTATCGTTGCAATCGCCGCATATTATGAGCTGCGCGCATCGCAGCTTGAAGAAGACCGCGTTCCTGATCGTGCGCCATCTCGACGTGGTCCGAGAACAAGCGTTGAGCCGCCTCCACCGTTCTCCCGAGCCTCATCCATGATCGGTGTTGAATCTACTTCTCTCATTAACAAAATCAAGGCATCCAATCCGGCGAGACCCTTTCTCGCCACGGGAGGTGGCTGGCTGCTCTTCGACTTTGGCTTTTACGGCAACGCTATGATGCAACCACGAGTTACGCAAATTGTGTTGCCAGATGTCCGAGGCTTCATGGATAAAGCCCTCGTCGCGATGGCCATTTCAAGTGTTGGCATTGCTTTCACTCTTGTAGTGCTTCCACTGATTCCGAGGCTTGGGCTGCGTAACCTTCAGGAGAGCATCTCCCCTTAGTGCATGCAACAATTTGCGTCCTCGTGGCCAACATTCTATCCTATACGAGCTGTCTCAGGAATTTCTGCTTGCAATCTTACCCTCGGCAACCCCCCAATGTCACGCGTGTTGCAGATTTCGGGGTTCATTCTAAATGCTGCTCTTTCGCTCGCTCTCGGCTCCGCATGGGGGCCGTTGCACACAGCATCCACAGCGAACGATGAGAACAGCGGAGTTGCGACGGCAGCTCTTGTCATCTTATACACCCTACTACTTGGGTCGTACTGGATATGTAATGTGACCACCTACATCTTGCCTACGGCCGTTTTTGAAGCCGATGTGCGCTCGACCATGCACGGTGCCTCCGCAGCCTGTGGGAAGATTGGAGCCATCGCTGGCACCTACATCTTTGCCTATATCCTCCACACAGCGGTTGACAAGGACAAGGCCATCTTGGCCGTTCTCCACGCCTGCGCCACGGCTGCCTTGCTAGGCGCTGTTGTGACCTGGTTCGGCACGTCTAAACCAGTGGATGGAGAGGCTCCCGCTCGTGGGCGGCGACGTGCCACCCCAATGGTGTGAGTTTGATGGTTTCATTGGAAAAAAAATCTTGAAGCTTGTGGAATCGGGGCCGACACACCAAAGAAACCTTCTAATGATCTCACCTCGCGCGCGGCCCTGGCATTGGAGAAGCGCAGCCACTGCCGCTCCCCTCCTGCCTTCCCCCCTACCGAAAAGTAAAAGAGGAATCGAGAGTGGTCTGGCGCTATTCTTGAATCCAAACATTCCGGCCCCGACATCACTATCACTAACCAGTCTATATGGTACCCCCCAGGAGCCAACGCCCCCCAGGAGCTCCCGGGGGCCCCCAGGAGCTATCGGGGGGAAATTTTCTCCCGATCGCCAACAGCCCCACCGAGAGCTATCGGGGGACCGAGAAAATCCCCCGAGAGCTGTTGGGAGATTGCTCATGGGGGGTGCCGTAAGCGGATCCCCCAGTAGCTATCGGGGGGAGAGGAAATCCCCCGAGAGCAAACGGGGGGTTCTCTCTCTCTCTCTCTCTCTCCTCTCTCTCTCTCTCTCTCCTCTCTCTCTCTCTCTCTCTCTCTCTCTCTCCTCTCTCTCTCTCTCTCTCTCTCTCTCTCTCTCTCTCTCTCTCTCTCTCTCTCTCTCTCTCTCTCTCTCTCTCTCTCTCTCTCTCTCTCTCTCTCTCTCTCTCTCTCTCTCTCTCTCCTCTCTCTCTCTCTCTCTCTCTCTCTCTCTCTCTCTCTCTCTCCCCCCCCCCCCCCCCCCCCCCTCCCTCCCTCCCTCTCTCGGGAGGCAGCGGTAGGGTGCGCGCGACAGCGCCGTTCGTCTCAGCCGCAACCTCAGTGGGTGGGGGAAGGAAGGGGAGGACGGCGGAAATAGGTGGTGGGTGGCGGCGGCTCAGATGGCGAGAACAGGGGCGGTGCGCTGAGCAGCCAGGTGCAGGTCAGGTGGCGGCTGGAGGAGCGGCAAGCGTCGGTGAGAGCCAAAGGTGGTGGGGCTGGGAACGAAGAGGGAGGGCGGTCGGTACGGCGCGCCAGCACCGCACAGAGGTGGAGCGCCGGCTTTCATTGGAAGAGGGCGGCAGGGTCGGCGCGGCGACTGACAAGTTGGCAGAGTTGGTCGCTGGCCGCACCTGTCACCTGTGGCAGGCGGCGAAGGTGCACGCGCTAGAGCTCAGTGTGCGGAGTCAGCTCGTTCAGTGTGTGGAGTTAACTTCTTCAGTGTCTGAAGTCAACTTGTTGAGGGCAGAGTCAACTTGTTGAGCGGGGAGTCAACATGTTGCGTGTGTGCGGTCAACTTGTCGAGGGTGTGGAGTCAACGTGTTCAGTGCGTGGAGTCAACGTGTTCAGTGTGTGGAGTCAACTCGTTGAGGGTAGAGTCACCTGGTTCAGCGTGGAGTCAACTTGTTCAGTGTGGAGTCAACTTGTTGAGTGAAAATCCGGGCCCCTCCCCAAAAAAGTGGCCGTGAATACAAACCAACAAACAAATGGCAAAGATTTTTTCCGTTTCATGCTCATAATGACACACAGAGACCTTGCCTTGTCTCTCCTTTACCATGACTCTGCTCCCACACCTGAGACGGGAGACCCGGGTATACACGAGTTCGAAGAGCACTGGCGAAGGACTAAGTTGTTCCACCGTATACCGGTTCCACCGGGTCTTGAGAGGTTTCACCCGGTACCGGTACCGGTACCGGTACGGTACCGTACCTGTGGTACTTATTATAGTACTCTAATTACTAATTAATGGTAACATTAGATAGATACTCTTAGTGTACATACAGACAACTACACAATACGCAATACGCCCACCGCCCACACCGAGGGATCGCCGTCCACGCGCTCCCGCCATGAATCGGCGGCACGGTGCCGCCGCTCCAAGGCCCATAAGGGCCCTGTAGTCCATGGCGTTGCTCACTTCGCGTTGGCGTTTGCGTTGCTCCGCTTTCGCTTTGTCTTGCTCGCACGTGCATTGGCGAAAACTAACTTGATTCTTGCGTAGATACGATATAGCCCACGGCTTATCGTATCCTTTACAGCCCCCTGGGGCGCCGTGAATGGCAATGTCGCCTTCCGGTGTCACGCATTCCACCGAAGAGCGGACAGCGTAGTCCAAATTGAAGTTTTCCCCATCATCGAGGGTCACGTGAAAGGTCCTCGGGAATCGATGGCCTAGGGCCGTCGTGTCCGTGTATACGTAGAAGTGCCAGATCGGGCGCTTGCCCGCCTCGACTTTCGTGATTCCTTCGATCGTAGTTTTGACTCGTTGTTGGTTGCCCCTAAGGACATGGAATCCTTCACGCTCCAGTGCGCTAGCCAAGTGTCGAGTCTTGGTTTTGTACGCCTTAACAGGGTCGAAGATGCGGAAAACGATGTACGTGGCGACCTCCTTGAGGGAGGACCGGACCGCGCTAGACTTGCGTGGCGCTGAATCGGCTAGCTCGCCATAGGTGACTCCAAATTCGTGCTGGACTCCCGAGAGCACCGTTTGAATTTTGTCGCCGTAGGCCGCCTTGAATTGATTGTGTGCATCGTCGTCGACATAGAAAATCCAAGGGCCCTTTCGGCCCTTATCCATACCGTCTGGCGTGGCATCTAGGCCTTCCAGCCTAGAGAGTAGGAATTTCATGAATGTGAATGTAGCTACATCCTCACTCTTAATGTCCTTTTTGTCCTCAGCTAGCTGAGCTAGCTGAATGAAAAAGGGGGTGTCTTCCGGCTCCTCTTCCTCCTCTGGAGGGGGGGAAGCGAATGGGGTAGTGCTGTTTGGGGTCGGCTTTGGATCCGATTGAGGGTCGGCCCGCTTGCGCGATTGTGGCTGATGCTGTTGGGCTGGTGGTTGCTGGGCTTGCTTGTGTGGTTCCTTCCCCTTGTGTCCATGTGCGGCTTGCGCGTATGACTTGGGCGGCTGATGTGGTTGTTGGTTGGAGGGAGCAAAAGCTCCAAGGATTGTTTGTTGTGTCATGTGCCCGCCCCCGAGGGGTGCACAGGTGGTAGGAGTTGCCTCCATGGGGGTGGCAGCAGAGCTGCCACACCCCATGGGGAGTCCTTGAGTGGGTGGCTGAGCCACGGCACTGGTGGGCTGAGCCTGGCTCAGGGTCTGCTGGTCTGCAGGGAACAGGGCCATGCCTGTTCCCTGCTTCTGTGGCTGCCTGGGAGGCGAGGGAGGCGGCGCCATCTCGACGTCGTGGTCGGGCGGTGCGGAGGCCTGCGAGCGCTTCGGCTCCGGCGGCTTGGGGCGGCCCCGTTGGGGCGTCGTGGCGGCGGGGGGCTGGGGAGTGGGAGCGGTCGGCGCGCGCTCCATCGCTAAAACTATAACAATAGTTTTTGCCTCGAGCGAAGTTAGAACAAAGGAGAAGCCACAGTCTCCCGCCCCCTCCACTCCAACCCCCGGCCGAGGCAGTGCGCGCGGCCTCCCCGGAACCAGCTCTCCACTAAAGAGGAAACGGGGGAAGGGGGAGGGGGTTGCTAGGGGTTAAGGTTGGGTAGAAGGGAGGGCCACAAGCACACTGCCTCACGCCGCACGTGTAGCGGGGATTTTTAAGAAGATTTTTTTCTTTATAGTACTATTTTTGCAAAACTGGAAACTGGCGTCATTTACAATCAAGCAAGTATGAGGTACGAAACGAAGTAAACGACGATCGCGAGTGCTAGCGTCACTCTCTCGTCTCTGCGTCCGACGTCGAGTTCGAGCGGCGCGCTGGCTGAGTTGGGGGCAACGGGGTGTGGCCGCTTGTGCGCGTGAGAGGCAGTGCCGTCGAGAAGAGATGCGAGGCGTTCTCGCCGCCCTCCTCTTCTTGCTTCTTGCTCTTCTGTCCCCGGCGCATGGGCTCTTCCGCATCCCCCCGCCGCCGCAGGCCGCACCCATCGATGGGCTCATCTCTACTGTCGCAGAAGCCATCCTGCGGGGCCGGCTGCAAAAGGCGGACCGGGTCGAGGTTAGAGTCGACAGCGGCAGTCCCATCGAACTGATCAGCGGTACTGTGCGGGGGGTTCGCGTGCGTGGCTCGAATTGGTGCACGCCAATGCGGCTCTCCTGCCGCTCCTTGGAGGTCAGTGTTGGGCGAGCCGCCGTCGACGTCCCTTCTCTGATCACGAAGCAGGCCATCACCCTCGTGCAACCTGCTATCGGCAAAGCGACCATCAGCTTCTCGGCAACCGACTGGGGATCCTTCTTGGAGCACCCTCTTTTCATCCAGGCGATATCCGCCAAGCTGAGCGCGAGCAAGACCAGCCTAAGGAGAGAACCCCCCAAGTTTGGTTCAGCTTCCGTCTCCTTCGAGGAGGGAGTCATTCGATTTCCGGTGCTATGGGATTCCATAAAGCTGGATGTCCGGCTCGGTCAACCCTTGACATCCAAGGCGGCTGTGGTTACCGCTGTCGTAATCAAGCAGCCAGTCGCCGATAGCAACTCTCCCAATGGTGTGGAGGAGCATCCTCGGATAGCTGCAAGTGAGGCCACCATGTGGCTCACCAGCTTTTTCAATGAGCTGGAGCTCAATCTCGATGGCGTGCGCTTTCGCTTTGCACGACTAACGATCGATAGTCAAACTCTCATCCTCGATCTTCGCGTGGTGGTCAATCGTTTTCCCAGCCCCATGGTCAATTTCTAGAAACCCGACAGGCGCTTGCGACTTGCCAATACACCGGTATCGATGTGCCAATTCACGTGGGCATCAGACTCAGTCTCGCCCCAAGGTATATCTCAGCACGTGCTATTGTTAATGGGTTGGAGGCTAGGCGACGGTGGGGACGGCCACTCAGCCATTAGCCACAAAAGTACGGAGATGGATTTATTGGCGTGTGCATATGCACATGCCTTTCTGAGTCTTGCGTGAGAGTGGCAGACCGGAAATCGGGTACGGGTGGGTCTGAGTGTGCAGAAGCCTCTTTGGGCTCAGCACTGGCACACTCGTCGTCTCTTAGCGCCTCTAGTAAGTGTATACCGAGAAATCTCCACATCGAGCAGCACATCATCCGAATTTCTTTTCCCTTTCTCCAAAGTTAGCCTTTCAGCCCCGGGCCGTAAGAGGGTGCAACCTCAGGTTTGGTTGTTTTTTTCGCAAGTGCCCCCCATGTGGACGGTATAAGTTCTACTTAAAGGACCCCCTTTTTTACAGTACAAACGTGGCGGCGGCGAGGGTGGTGGAGGGGAGGGCGGGGGCGGCGAGGGCAGCGCGCCGCCGTAGAAGCGCTCGTTCGGGAAGCGCAGCAGCTCGGGGTGCATCCGCCGCTGCACGGTCAGCCGCTCGGCGGGGACGCCCAGCGCCGTCAGCCGTTCGAGCAGGCTGCGCTCGTGCCGCAGCGCGCGGCCCTCCTCCGAGACGACCGCCGGCAGCTGGCGCGTGTCGCCCACCAGCTGTAGCTAGATCTCAGCGTCGCAAGAATTTGGATGCGTACTGCTACGCGACTACTCTTAAAAATATATGTATCGGATGGGGCCCGACACTCAGATACCGCGCGGGGGCCCCGGCCCGCCGGTCCATTATAACTTTATGACATCTCGGCGTATATATATAGGGAAAAAAACATCTGAAGATTCTGGGCTACACACCTACGATACCAAGGTACCCCCCTATCTATATGGACATCGCCCTTCACTTCCCTTCCCTCCACCTCTTTCCCTTCCCCCGTCATTCCGTCATTTCTTTGTCTTTGGTATCCGGGGTGCGATAGTAAGAGCCGAGGAGTTGGTCACCAAACAATTCTTCAAGAAGTTCACCCCTAGACACGCGAGCGGCGATATACCAGTACTTTTCGACCGAGTCGATTGGGACAAGCCGCACCCGAACCTGTCGGAAGTTAACACGACCAGGAAGGATACGGCCATTCTAGCGTCACTTAGGAGATACTACGTGTGGCTATTCCGAGAAAAACCTTCCCAAGAGTCGGAGCTTCTCCTTCAACTTCTGAAGGCGCAACAGATTCCGGCGAGCCACAGAATTTGTCTAGACAATCCGATCTCGCACTCAGAGATAATTCGAGCTATCCGGCAACTGGCAAAAGGAAAGTCGGCGGGACCCGACGGCATCCCGATGGAATTCTATCAGATCTTCGAGAAGACCATAGTACCGCACCTCTCTAGGATGCTAAACGAGGCGTACGCGGAGGGCGCTTTACCGGAGGACACATGCTACGGAGACATCTCACTCCTATACAAGAACGGCGACTCACGAGACCCGAGAAACTACAGGCCCATCACGCTCCTACAGACGGACTATAAAATACTAGCAAAGATTTTAGCGAATAGATTGAGAACCACGATACATACCATAGTATCTAAGGAACAAGTGGGCTTCGTGCCTAGACGCATGATAGGGGAGGCCACCCACCTGCGGCGCTGTGGCGTTGATGGTGCCCGGCCAGCCCCTCGCGCCTGGGCGCGAGGGCGGTACCTCGGCTGTGTAGGGGCCAGGCCCGGAGGCCTTCCCTATTGGAGCGTCCTGCTTGCGAGTCGTGCTGGGTGTGGCTGTGGAGGGTGTTGTGGGGTTTGTGCTGTAGCACTTCTGTCAGCATGGCGGCTTCCCGCTCACTGTTCGTGGTGATGCTGGGGCGTGGCGAGGTGGTTCTGGTGCCCACCTGGCTGGGGGTGTCATCCTGGCGCGGTCGCTTCGGCGACATCGGCGTGTCCATCAAGGCTTCGTCCATCGCGGCGAGGGCCGCGGCAGCGAGGGCGGGAGGCGGCGCGCGCTCCATGACCCTATCAGTTTACTGATAGTTGGCTCGGCGTACACAGAAGAATTCAAGTAAACTGCTAGTCCATTTAATTCTGGGAGGGGGGGGGGGGTATTGTAATAGGGAGAGGGGGAGGCGGCGAAGGGGCGCGATGATGCACGGCGTGGCGCTGATTGCGGTGCTCGGCGCGCTGCGGGTGCCCGTGGCACCACGCATGTGCTCGCCGCCGCCCGCGAGCTCTTCGTCGCAGCGGCCACCCTGGCTCAAGTTCTTCAACAAGGAGGACAACGACGAGAGCGACTCGTGGCCCGTCTCGCGAGACTTGATTGCGCAGCACATGAAGCGTGATGTGGTCTACCTCAGCCCAGACGATGACCTCAAGAAGGCGGGGCGGACACTGGATAAGGCGGGCGTGACGGGCGCTCCGGTGCTGCAGGACGGCAAGGTTGTCGGCATCCTCTCGCAAACAGACCTGCTCTACAAGGTGGCAGGACGTGCCTCTCTCCGGCTGGCAGGCGACGGCGCGGCCAGCGTGCGCTACGCGGAGAACACGATGAAGCTCAGGAAGATTGAGGCGGACACGGTCGCCTCCGCCATGTCAAGGAATCCGGCATGCATCAGCGAGACGGCCACGATGCAAGAGGCTGCTGCGCGCATGCTCAAATCTCGTCACAACCGCCTGTGTGTTATCAATCCAGTGGGTAGGCTTGTAGGGATCATTACCTCCTCGGATGTGGTGCGCCTGGCTCTGCGCGAGGACAAGATTTCACCATAGGGTGCAGTGCATGAAACAGCGTGGATGCGTTCTGTCGAGTACGCTGAGGATGGAGGTTGTTCAAATTCTGATGCAGACAAGGAAGTAGATCTGTCGCGATCGCCAAATGCATCGCAGGTTGATGGTGGCCTAAATGGTAAATAAATTTAAGAATTTCTTATCCGGGCGGTATGCGACAAGGACATAGGACTCACACACAGAGAGCGGGCTCTTTCGAACGGGACATCCCATCACAGCAAGCTACCCTTGCCCCCTTATGCCAATGCCACACGAACTCTTCTCAAGCATTCTTTCTGCTAGCTATCGCAGTTGGCCAAAGGCGCGTGTCGAAGTCGACAGTATGCGTATCAATTATTAAGTCACGTAAACTAATAAATTATGGGTGAAAAATAGTCGTCCGTTGTTAGACTGTAGTGAATTTGGCGACAAAATCTAACAACTCCGGAGTATCTTGTATTTCACTTTCTCCTTTCTTCACCCACCACGATCATTCTACATTCTATGTCAATCAAGAAGCAAAACGACTCTATTCTCGTCAGTCGTCAGTATCGTTCATGCCAATATGTTCTTTGCTGTCATTCAACACAATCCACTCTCCCTTTGTAATCTGGCGAAATTCATCCTCGACTGCAATCCCATTTTTACGTACCTTTCGTGTCAGGCGACTTGGAACAACAACGCAACAACGCCCATATGACAACGAAGAGCTTCATTGGCTAATCCGCTCCATCCGCGATGTTTGTTCAGTTTAGTTTTAGGACCGAGTTTGCTAAAGATTGCAGTACAAAGTCCTGTGGAATGGTTCTGATTAAAATTCAATTGTCTTAGGAAATGTTGTCGAGTACTCTGTGTTCCAAACTCCAAAGCCATAGAGTGGAACTACCTTCCAATCATGACCCTCTTCCTTTCTTTGTGTAAAGATACTCTTCCGGCCAGTCATAAGTTGTGTACTCACTGCCAAGAAAATCTCTTTCAATAAAGTTGTCAGCGAGCATCTCAAGATGCGGAAAGACTTTGTGTAGGGGTTCGCGTAAAACCTCTGACGACATCCAAAGTAATGCTTTACGCAATGCTTCCCGACTAGAAATAGCGTAGATAATATCACGATGATAAATGAACATGAAAATGACTCCTTTATTATTTGAAATCAACCCGCCCGGTCGACCAATAAAAAATTTTCCAACTGAAGGTGCTGGTCCGAAGTTTTTTCTTCAGTGAAGGTGCAGGTGAAGGTGAGAGTGCAAGAACTACAGGTGCAAGTGAAGACACGGTGAACGGGGCGCGCTGGGCGGCCAGTAAGCAGCCCGCCAAGGTGGCTGTTGATCGTGCTCGCGTGGGATTGCAAGTTGAGAGCCAAAATTGATGAAGTGGTGGGGCACACCACCCATGTTATCGGAAAAAATAAGCAGGCACCTGCACTGCACGCACACACCTTCACTCCAACTGCGGCATCGACGCCACATACAGCTGCGGAGCCCGCGCGCGCACATCGAAGCCCGCGCGCACACCCGCGTTCTATTCAAAACAAGATCCTCAAGCTGATTCATTCACTCATGCGGACATGGGAAGCGCAGCAGCGGAAGTACAGCAGCAACAGAACAGCCCCGCCAATTCTCTCTCCGACTGTTCAGTGCTCACAACAAGGTCGTATCCTCGCTGCTCATAACGTTTGAGATTATCGGAGCACGTGCACTCGTCCCGCTGCCACCGCAGCTCGACGCAGGCGTTGGCACACCTGCAGCAGCAGATGCATCCATGCCACCGCTCGTGCAGGCGTCTCGATCGGCGTCCGCTATGCGCATTCCGCCCTCCCCGTTCATCGGCGGCGTTTCTGCGCCACTGCTGAAGTCGGGCGTGCAAAGGGCCACCTCTGCTGCCCCGGCAGCATCCGGGCCGTTCGTCGCTGCAGCACTCTCGCAAGCTGCAACACTCCCGCAACACTGGGAATGCGTGACGCTAAGCCTTCGCCTTCTGAAGGAGCCCAGAGGTGTCGTTCCGTCAATTGTGGGCAGCGAACCGTCTGCAACAGTTGGACCCATAAGCGTTTGCATCTAGGGACACATTTTTGGGGGGGCTTAGGGTAGAATATAGAATTGTATAAGGTGTAGAAAATGGCAATGGGGGGGGGTAAAAAAAAGAGGGGAACCTCAAGTTGCACCCTCTCACCCCCGCGTCGACCCCCAAGGGCCACGGGTGCTCATACTGCTATTGGGCTTTGGGGATCGGGCTAAAAATTCACCCCCTCGTCCCCACGTCGCCCGGCTGCCCCCCCCAAATGAGAAGTAAGGCGCACCATAAGCATGAGCAAATGTGAGTGTTTGTGTTTGGCCGCCCTAGCGGGCAATGGCGGCGAGAACGGCCCGTAGACAGCGTGGGGACCAAATCGTAGGGAGGAGCGCCGCGCTAGCACTGCGAAGGCAACACTGAGGGTCCAGGTGGCATCGGTTTACGATATCAGATGTAGACGGCAACTAGATATCGTAACCCCTATCATAATGATATCTACTAGATAGCATTATCACAGCCATCATGAATCACCAACCATCTACAACTACCACCAATCTTAAGAGCCATGCCCAGCGCACTCGCGACGCTTGTTGGAGTCGGTCCGAAACGCACTCTGAGCGGCTGGTCTTCACTTGTCGTCCTCGGGGAAGATGGCGGCAGCACTTGGGGTGTTGGCTTCCATGGTTCCTGCCTCATATCGAGCAGCAGATTCAGCGTCGTAGACACCCATGGGAAAGTTTCCTGGAGTCGATTTGTCGAAGATAGCATTTCCGCGGGCTGGCGCAGCCGAGCTGGTAATGATGGCCTCCTCGTTCCCAAGGAGCTTTAGAATGGATGGCTTAATCTGCTGGAAAATGGGCGTGTTGATAAAAATTTCAATCGCCACCAAAGTCCCAATACCGACCCATGCAGAGGTGAAGACGATCTTCTCCACGAGGGGAACCTCTTTCTCCTCAGGCGCCTGGTACATGGGCTTGCCAGGATTGATCGGGGGGAGTTTAGAACCCACTGTCGAGCCCCCCAGAGCGGTCCCTGATGGGCTAACACGCCCGTCTGGTGGTGGTGACGGTGTTCCCCTCCTCCCGCTCCCATCTCGCCTCGCGAAGTCGTCGAACGAGGGTAGGCGCACGATGGGCTCATCATCAATGCGCACACTGCGGTCGAGTCGGAGCATCTCATCCTCGTCGTCAACGGGCGGTACCGCGCCGGACCCAGCAGGGGCTGTGCCTGATTGCATTGCCGCACCTGCGGTTGGCATCCCGCCCCTGCTCACAACTGCCTGGTCGGGCTCAACTCCATCGGCGAGCACGAGCGGCACGAGCGGCACAGGCTTGGCCACCGGGATAGCGGGGGTGTCGAGCGGTGGGAGTGGAGAGAGAGGAGGGAGCGGGCTCTCCAGCGATGGCGGAGCGGACGAGGCAGCCGGAGATCCCGGACCCTTGTCCGCATTCTTGGGCTTCTTGGGCTTCTTGGGCTTCTTGGCTAGCATAACCGGGTAGACTACAGCCGGTCGTGCGCGTGCACCCACCGCCCCCGGCCACGCGGGAGCCACGCGCAGCGCGTGTGCGGTCGCTGCGAGCAGGAGAGCGAGGCACATCCGCCGCATCGCGCAGAGGCAGGGAGGGAGCGCGCGCGGCGCGACGCTCAATAGGTGAAGTTACTACCTCCGTTCCATTACTTAGACGTCAAGGAGGCTTAAGGTGGCGGGTGCACGGATGGGGGGGGCCGCGCGGGCGCGCGGCCGTGCTGGCTCCTCCGGCTATCACGGGGCCTGGCGGCTGTGCTGGGCGCTTGGATGCGCTGTGCATCTGGTAGAGGGACCAGCTGGTATGGGGCCTCTGCCTGAGCCCGCGCAAGGTCCACCCTTGTACCGCCACATCGAGCTAGGGTGGGGGCGGGGAAGCGCGCTGCAGATGGGTCGCGTGAGGCGCTCGGCAGGGTATGAGGTTGAATGGGGCGCGGCGAGAGAGGGAAGGGCCGTCAGGCTGTTCGAGACAGGTTATAAGGCGCCACTTTCACCCGGGGAGCGACCGCCTGAACGCCCCGCAAAAGCCCGTTTGTGCATCCGCGTCTTTGGTGTTGACGTCTGCACATCCGGACCTCGCCTTGCCTATCACAGATGGATGGTTGCTGGCGGCCAGTATGTGCGTCGTGCGGCTGCTAGAAGGCGTGACAGATGTATGAGTGGCCAGCCCGGGGTGCCTCGCAGCCATGGTGGCGCCCATTGCCTAGTGTGAGACCGGACTGGTGCGGGTGGTTTGACGTCCGTCAGCGGTCTGGGAGTGGCCATCAGAAAAACCAACATGTGCATTGTGAGCGTCGAATTTTGCAAGCATTGAGCTGTGGGAGCCTCAGTTGCCACATGTGATAGGGACAGGTGCAACCACTAGCCCTTAATTGATCGACTGTTTCATGCTGTAAGAGTGTGAAGCTCGCATGGCGTGATGGTCATGTGAACTATACTTCTTTATTTTTGGTCAGGTTCAGCAGGAAAATCATTACCAACATGATTCAGTTAATGCCTGAAGCCTGAACGTCATTTTCGCGGCAAGGTATCTTGGCAATGGTGCCGTCAGCTGAGTTTCAATATTTGAATGTGTCCCTACACCTCACACTTCACCATTCAGTGCCACATGGTCACTTAGCGCACTCGTTGCAACAGTTGATAGTTGAGCTCGAACAATATCAATATCTCAGACTCCGGGTCGGAATGCATACCCTGACCGACAGCCGACGACGCATCAGACAATCTGGCACACCCGCTTGACACCTCACTCCAGGAAGATGAAGTTAGTGGAGCTCTCATTCTACAACATTTCAATGAGGGCCTACTAGCTACAGCTACAGGCGACCTGACCAAAAATAAAGAAATATACACTCTTACAGCATAAAATAGTCGATCAATTAAGGGCTAGTGGTTGCACCTGTCCCTATCACATGTGGCAACTGAGGCCTCTCATCGACCTACCAGAGAGAGAAGGCTCCTACTGCCTGTCTCCCTCCTCCCTCCTCGCTCACCCTCCAGCTCTCTCCTCGCCCTCGTCTTCCTCACGATGGTGGCGACTCGGCGCGCATCCGTACGGTTCTCCGTCCTCTCCTCTCGTGCACCTGCTCGCTGGCTTCGTTCGACTCCCTCGACACGGCCACCTGTCGACTGGACGCCGAGCGGAAGCGCTGCTCGCACGACTCGTTCCTCCTCTTGCTCCAAGGACGCGGCGGAGGAGGCGGAGCCTGTTCGCGTTCCTGATGCCGAGGAGGAGGCCCTTTCTCCGACCGATAAGTCCACCACCACCACCACCGACGAGGACTCCGGGCCTGTGGAGGAAGGAGGAGAAGAGAAGAACGAGAACTGTGCGTCGGACGCTGGCGGTCGCGTACGCTGAAACGAATCCCATGGTGCAAGTGCGCCGAGCAGCTGGCAAGATCTACATGCAGAACCGGCCAAGCGACATCCTCTCACGCATCATGGACCTTGCCATCCAAGATCAGCCGAGCGACATCGTCGCCACCTCCAGGCCATTCTTTGGCCGATAGCGGGCGATCGGACGTCGCGGAAGCTCCGCGTTTCTAATAGTGATGCGCCCCACATTCACCACTCTGATTCCCTCCCGTGAGCGCCCGCCTGAATCTCCCAAAATAGCCCGCCACGCGCGGGGGAAGGGAGGGCGGTCCCTCATCGTCGCCATTGCCCTTCGTGGGGCGGGAGAGGGTCGTTCGGAGGGGGGAGGGAGTTGCCGGGGCAGGTAGGGGGGGACCCTAAGGAATCCTTGGACACCCAGGGGAGGTGGGAAATAGTGGTTAAAATGAGTGAGTGACCGGGCTAGAAGAGTGGAGAGAGGGGGGGGCTCGTGCCCCCCATGGGCAAACTAAGTATAAACTTAGTTGTGACTTTGAATGAAGGAGCGTGCTAGGCCTGTAGTTTCTAGTAGTTTCTAGGGTCTCTGGCGCCTTCCCTTAGTGTGTTATGCAGGTCTCCCTCCGCTAAAGCTGCGTTGAGCATCCGAAGAAAGCCGTACTTGATTGTCGATTCGAAGCTTGCATAGAAGTACACGGGCAGTGCATCCGGACTGTTCGATCAGCCAGTATCTTGGATCTCGGATCAAGCTCGGTAATCAACGGGCGTGCCGACGCCAGAATGCACATTGGCACCTGCGCCATCTTCGACACGGGGTGCCTTAGTCTCTCGTAGAGAAATTCTGCCACGCAAAAACAAGACGAAGGCGACTAGCATGCAGCATACGAAAAGGAGCGTTGCGACCAGCACGAAGACAAGAGCCCACGAGATGCCGCCATTCTCACTTATAGGTAGAAGGCCTTGCCGGTCGCCCTCTTCATTCGAGCAGGCGAGTGTGCACTGAACGGCGCCCGTCAAGCCGTCCATTGCCATCGACCCTGGGAGCACACCTACTGCTCCACCACATGGCTCACTCACACTGGAATTCAAAGCCAATCCATTGCGTAAAACTGCTGGCACCCAAATGTAGATATCGATAGGGCAGGCTGAGGCAGGCGTATCCTGTACAATACTTAGAGTTCCAGAACCCCCTATTGCATAGCGGCCACGCATGAAGAATGCGGAGAATACAGGCGAGGACGACGTGTCGCAAGAACCAGCATAACTCTCGCTCATCTCGAGGTCCTCGCGGCGTGATACGCGTACATGCACTTGATCCGGGGCCTGCGACGGCGCACATGAATTGCCTGTGCATCCACGCTCTGGCGGCGTCAATTCGTCTAGGGTGGCTAGAGCATTACCCACACCAACAAGGAAGAGCTGAAGCGCGTAGACAAACTTGTCATCGTCCACTCCCGCATTCTCGAAAAATCGGATCCGCGACCAATTGCCGGCTTCCAATGTGACCGACCATGGCTCCACGACTGCGGTCAAGCACCGCCATGGCGGTTGAAGGGGAGCACGGGGCTGACTTTGTGGCTGACCCGCGGAACAAAAGTTCTCCTCGAGTTGCAGCGCGTACTGCTGGGTCGTTACGTCATCGTCGCAGCGAAATGCGGTGCCGTTGCGAGTATGGACGGTCTGTATGTTCAAAGGGATGTCGCCGTAGGGCGTGTGCCTAAAAATGATCCATGTGAGCACTGCCAAGTCAAACGCATCAACACGTCCGTCGCCTACCGTGCCATTTGCACACTGCACGATGGATCCGAAAAGCGTAGGTTCGTCGGCAGAACCTCGCAGCACATCGGTAGTATCGCGAATTTCCGGCGACCTAGCAAAAAAGCCATCTGTGAACCCCGAGATCGTCGAGGAGGAAGCGATGTCGAGGCACTCAAGTAGCGGATGGGGAGAGATATCAGAGACACCAAATTTCGACAGAGTGTTGGTACTTGCCGCCGTGTCGAGCAGGCAAGTGAATGGCGAATTGGACTCGTACCGCTGGGAAGCAAGATGAATCTTCTCTGCAAGCGCGAACTCCACCGCCAAGTTGCCATCGGAGGTGAAGGAAATGCCACCATCACCCGAGGAGACGAAGTCCAGGGTGCATGCCACCCCACCTTCAAATGGTATGTTGGACGGGACCTCGGTAGCTGGCGGCACGTCCGGTGATGGTGGAGAAGGCAATGGTGCAGAAGGTGGCAGCTGCAAGGAATCGGCAGGATACAGCGGGGAGGCAGACATGGGAGGGCTAGGGGGCGCTCGGGGTCTCTGCAAGATGGCATCGACTGGGGCGACAGGAGGAAACGTCCCGATCGGTGACCGCGGGGGCTGGGGCAGCTGCAAAGGAGTCGGTACAGGAGGTTGGGGCGGCGAGGATGGCGATTGCGGTGGGTTTGTCAGCAAGGGCGACGTGGGCGACGGCAATGCAGTGGTTGGTGTTGGTGCAGGGGGAGAAGGTGGCGATGTTGGGGGATCCAACAGCAAGTCTTGCGGCAGAAGAGGTGGCGCGCTGATGCGCAGTGGTGCGGGCAGCGGAGGCGTTGGCGGCGGGAGCTCCGGAGGTGGCTGCGCGGGGATTGGCAGCGCAGGCTGCGGAGGCGCGGGCGGCGGAAGCGGCGATGGCGGAGAGAGTGGCGTAGAAGAAGGGGGCGGAGAGGGTGAAGGCTGAGGAAGAGCAGGCGGCGGCGGCGGCGAGCGAGAAAGAGAAGATTGAGGCGGCAGCGGAGGCGGACGAGGGGACGATGGCGGCAACGACGGCGGCAACGACGGCGGCGGCGGCGACAGCGGAGAAGATGGACGCGGCGACGGCGGAGGAAAAGATGGAGGAGAAGACCGAGGCGGCGACGATGACGGAGATGGAGACTGCGGCGGCGGAGGTAACGGAGGCTGCGGCGATGGAGTAGACGGACTTGGAGACGGGGGCGTCGTGGGTGGCGGTACGTGGGGCGGCGGCGGCGAGGACTTAGGTGAAGACGGACGGGGGGGCGAAGGCGGCGGAGGAAACGGTTGCGGCGCGGCTGGTGACGATGAAGGTGACGACGGCGGAGCGGGCGCTGGAGGCGGAAGCGATGGCGGCGCAGGAGACGGAGGCGGCGGCAAAGGGGCCGGCTGCAAGGGCTGCGGCGTCGAAGGCGGTGGCGGTGGCGGAGCGGGCGGAGGAGGAGGGGGTGGCGGCAATGGCGGCGGGGGCGAGGGCGGCGGCGGCAAAGGCGGTGGGTGCGTCGGCGGCGGCGGCGCGGGCGGCGGCGGCGTGGGCGGCGGTGGAGATGGAGGAGGTGGCAAAGGCGGAGGCGGCGCCGGAGGTAACGGAGGCGGTGGCGACGAAAAAGATGGACGCGGCGGTGGAGGTAACGGAGGAGGGGACGACGGCGGGGGTGACGTTGGAGGAGGTGGCGACGGCGGAGACGGAGGCGGCGGCGCAGGCTGCGGCGGAAAGGGCTGCGGCGGCGAAGGCGTTGGCGGAGAAGAGGGTGGGGGATAGGGTGCAGGTGCAGCGGGCGGAGGAGGGAAGGGTGGAGGCGGCGAGGGCGAAGGAGAAGACTGAGGTGGCCGCAATTGTGGCGGGGGCGAGGACTGCGGCGGCAAAGGCGGTGGCGGTTTGGGCTGCGGCGGCGAAGGCGGTGGCGGCGTGGGGGGCCGGTAGGGCGGCGGCGGCGAGGGCGATGGTGGAGATGGAGGTGGCGACGGCTGTGTTAACGGAAGAAGAGGTGGCGACAGAGCAGGAGAGTACGGAGGCGGCGGCGCTTGTAACGGAGGGGGTAGCGACGGCGGAGCGGGCGCTTGAGGTGGAAGCGAAGGCGGCGGAGGAGACGGAGTCGGCGACGAAGGCGGCGGCTGCAAGGGCTGCGGCGGCGAAGGCGGTGGCGGCGCAGGAGGGGACGGAGGGGGCGGAGCGGGCGGAGGAGGGGAGGATGAAGGCGGCAAGGGCGGAGGAGAAGACGGAAGTGGCGGAGGAGGTAACGGAGGCGGCCGCGAAGGCGATGGAGGAAACGGAGTTGGAGACTGGGGCGTCGTGGGCGGCGGTACGTGGGGCGACGGCGGCAAGGGCGAAGGTGAAGACGGAGGGGGGGTCGGAGGCGGGAGAGGAGACGGAGGCGGCGCCGCTGGCAAATGAGGGGATAGCGACGACGGAGCGGGCGCAGGAGGCGGAAGCGATGGCGGTGGAGGAGAAGGTGGCGGCGGCGAAGGGGGCGGCTGCAAAGGCTGCGGCATCGAAGGCGGTGGCGGCGCAGGAGGCGGCGGAGCAGGCGGAGCAGGGAAGGGTAAAGGCGGGAAGAGAGGAGGAGAAGACGGAGGTGGCGGCAATGGTGGCAGGGGTGAGGGCTGCGGCAGCAAAGGCAGTGGCGGATTAGGCTGCGGAGGCGAAGGCAAAGGCGGCGTGGGGGGCCGGTAGGGCGGCAGCGAGGGTGATGGTGAAGATGGCGGAGGTGGCGACGAGGGCGGCGGCGGCAAAAGAATTGGTGGCGTGGGTGATGGTGGCGAGGGCGGAGGAAAAGACGGTGGCGGCGATGACGGTGGCGGCGGAGACGGTGAAGGAGGTGATGGAGGAGGCGAAGATGGAGTTGGTGATGGTGGTGGTGCAGAAGGAGGCGGGGGAGAGGCTGGCGGCGGCGATGGTGGCGGTGGGAAGGGAGGGGGTGGGGAAGGCGGCGGGAGGGTCGGCGGAGGAGGCGATGGTGGCGGTGGCGAGGGTGGGAGGGGAGAGTTGGGCGGTGGCGACGGAAGAGGCCGTGATGGTGGAGGCGGAGAGGGGGGCGGCGGGGAGGGAGGTGGTGGTGACGGCGGGGGCGGAGAAGGTAGTGGTGGTGATGGGGGAGACGGCGATGGCGGAGGCGGCGAGGGAGGCGGGGGGGATGGCGATGGGAGTGAGGGCGGTGGCGGCGAGGGTGGTGGCGGAGAAGGCGGTGGAGGAGAGGGCGGTGGCGAGGGCGGCGGCGGTGAGGGAGGTGGAGGCGACGGTGGAGGTGGGGGAGGAGACGGAGGTGGTGGCGTCGGCGGTGGCGGCGATGGTGGTGGAAGCGACGGCGATGGGGGCAACGGTGGTGGCGCAGATGGCGGCGGCGGAGATGGAGGTGTCGGCGAGGGAGGAGGAAGCGACGGAGGTGGTGGCGTCGGCGGTGGCGGCGACGGTGGTGGAAGCGACGGCGATGGGGGCAACGGTGGTGGCGCAGATGGCGGCGGCGGAGATGGAGGTGTCGGCGAGGGAGGAGGAAGCGACGGAGGTGGTGGAGATGGAGGAGGTGGCGATGGCGAAGGTGGCGATGGCGGTGGTGCAGAAGGTGGCGGCGGTGCCGGTGGCGGGGGCGAGGGCGGTGGGGGCGAGGGTGGTGGCGGCGAGGACGGTGGAGGCGACGGTGGAGGTGGTGTGGGTGGGAGTGGGGACGGCGGCGGAGACGACGGAGGCGGAGACGACGGAGGCGGGGACGGCGGCGGTAGCGGAGAGGGTGGCGGGGGTGAGGGAGGTGGAGGCGACGGTGGAGGTGGTGGAGGAGGTGGTGGAGATGGGGGTGGAGGCGACGGCATGAGCGGCGATGGAGGAGGAGGGGATGGTGGCGGCGGAGACGGTGGCGGAGGTGACGACGGAGGTGGTGGCGGCGGTGGCGAAGACGGTGGCGGCGATGACGGTGGCGGCGGAGACGGTGAAGGAGGTGATGGAGGAGGCGAAGATGGAGTTGGTGATGGTGGTGGTGCAGAAGGAGGCGGGGGAGAGGCTGGCGGCGGCGATGGTGGCGGTGGGAAGGGAGGGGGTGGGGAAGGCGGCGGGAGGGTCGGCGGAGGAGACGATGGTGGCGGTGGCGAGGGTGGGGGGGGAGAGTTGGGCGGTGGCGACGGAAGAGGCTGTGATGGTGGAGGCGGAGAGGGGGGCGGCGGGGAGGGAGGTGGTGGTGACGGCGGGGGCGGAGAAGGTAGTGGTGGTGATGGGGGAGACGGCGATGGCGGAGGCGGCGAGGGAGGCGGGGGGGATGGCGATGGGAGTGAGGGCGGTGGCGGCGAGGGTGGTGGCGGAGAAGGCGGTGGAGGAGAGGGCGGTGGCGAGGGCGGCGGCGGTGAGGGAGGTGGAGGCGACGGTGGATGTGGGGGAGGAGACGGAGGTGGTGGCGTCGGCGGTGGCGGCGATGGTGGTGGAAGCGACGGCGATGGGGGCAACGGTGGTGGCGCAGATGGCGGCGGCGGAGATGGAGGTGTCGGCGAGGGAGGAGGAAGCGACGGAGGTGGTGGAGATGGAGGAGGTGGCGATGGCGGTGGTGCAGAAGGTGGCGGCGGTGCCGGTGGCGGGGGCGAGGGCGGTGGGGGCGAGGGTGGTGGCGGCGAGGACGGTGAAGGCGACGGTGGAGGTGGTGTGGGTGGGAGTGGGGACGGCGGCGGAGACGACGGAGGCGGAGACGACGGAGGCGGGGACGGCGGCGGTAGCGGAGAGGGTGGCGGGGGTGAGGGAGGTGGAGGCGACGGTGGAGGTGGTGGAGGAGGTGGTGGAGATGGGGGTGGAGGCGACGGCATGAGCGGCGATGGAGGAGGAGGGGATGGTGGCGGCGGAGACGGTGGCGGAGGTGACGACGGAGGTGGTGGCGGCGGTGGCGAAGACGGTGGCGGCGATGACGGTGGCGGCGGAGACGGTGAAGGAGGTGATGGAGGAGGCGAAGATGGAGTTGGTGATGGTGGTGGTGCAGAAGGAGGCGGGGGAGAGGCTGGCGGCGGCGATGGTGGCGGTGGGAAGGGAGGGGGTGGGGAAGGCGGCGGGAGGGTCGGCGGAGGAGGCGATGGTGGCGGTGGCGAGGGTGGGGGGGGAGAGTTGGGCGGTGGCGACGGAAGAGGCTG
Organism: Isochrysis galbana; assembly: GCA_018136815.1. Lineage (NCBI taxonomy): Eukaryota > Haptophyta > Isochrysidales > Isochrysidaceae > Isochrysis > Isochrysis galbana. The sequence goes on from CM030937.1 coordinate 1,860,927, forward strand.
TGATGGTGGAGGCGGAGAGGGGGGCGGCGGGGAGGGAGGTGGTGGTGACGGCGGGGGCGGAGAAGGTAGTGGTGGTGATGGGGGAGACGGCGATGGCGGAGGCGGCGAGGGAGGCGGGGGGGATGGCGATGGGAGTGAGGGCGGTGGCGGCGAGGGTGGTGGCGGAGAAGGCGGTGGAGGAGAGGGCGGTGGCGAGGGCGGCGGCGGTGAGGGAGGTGGAGGCGACGGTGGATGTGGGGGAGGAGACGGAGGTGGTGGCGTCGGCGGTGGCGGCGATGGTGGTGGAAGCGACGGCGATGGGGGCAACGGTGGTGGCGCAGATGGCGGCGGCGGAGATGGAGGTGTCGGCGAGGGAGGAGGAAGCGACGGAGGTGGTGGAGATGGAGGAGGTGGCGATGGCGAAGGTGGCGATGGCGGTGGTGCAGAAGGTGGCGGCGGTGCCGGTGGCGGGGGCGAGGGCGGTGGGGGCGAGGGTGGTGGCGGCGAGGACGGTGGAGGCGACGGTGGAGGTGGTGTGGGTGGGAGTGGGGACGGCGGCGGAGACGACGGAGGCGGAGACGACGGAGGCGGGGACGGCGGCGGTAGCGGAGAGGGTGGCGGGGGTGAGGGAGGTGGAGGCGACGGTGGAGGTGGTGGAGGAGGTGGTGGAGATGGGGGTGGAGGCGACGGCATGAGCGGCGATGGAGGAGGAGGGGATGGTGGCGGCGGAGACGGTGGCGGAGGTGACGACGGAGGTGGTGGCGGCGGTGGCGAAGACGGTGGCGGCGATGACGGTGGCGGCGGAGACGGTGAAGGAGGTGATGGAGGAGGCGAAGATGGAGTTGGTGATGGTGGTGGTGCAGAAGGAGGCGGGGGAGAGGCTGGCGGCGGCGATGGTGGCGGTGGGAAGGGAGGGGGTGGGGAAGGCGGCGGGAGGGTCGGCGGAGGAGACGATGGTGGCGGTGGCGAGGGTGGGGGGGGAGAGTTGGGCGGTGGCGACGGAAGAGGCTGTGATGGTGGAGGCGGAGAGGGGGGCGGCGGGGAGGGAGGTGGTGGTGACGGCGGGGGCGGAGAAGGTAGTGGTGGTGATGGGGGAGACGGCGATGGCGGAGGCGGCGAGGGAGGCGGGGGGGATGGCGATGGGAGTGAGGGCGGTGGCGGCGAGGGTGGTGGCGGAGAAGGCGGTGGAGGAGAGGGCGGTGGCGAGGGCGGCGGCGGTGAGGGAGGTGGAGGCGACGGTGGATGTGGGGGAGGAGACGGAGGTGGTGGCGTCGGCGGTGGCGGCGATGGTGGTGGAAGCGACGGCGATGGGGGCAACGGTGGTGGCGCAGATGGCGGCGGCGGAGATGGAGGTGTCGGCGAGGGAGGAGGAAGCGACGGAGGTGGTGGAGATGGAGGAGGTGGCGATGGCGGTGGTGCAGAAGGTGGCGGCGGTGCCGGTGGCGGGGGCGAGGGCGGTGGGGGCGAGGGTGGTGGCGGCGAGGACGGTGAAGGCGACGGTGGAGGTGGTGTGGGTGGGAGTGGGGACGGCGGCGGAGACGACGGAGGCGGAGACGACGGAGGCGGGGACGGCGGCGGTAGCGGAGAGGGTGGCGGGGGTGAGGGAGGTTGAGGCGACGGTGGAGGTGGTGGAGGAGGTGGTGGAGATGGGGGTGGAGGCGACGGCATGAGCGGCGATGGAGGAGGAGGGGATGGTGGCGGCGGAGACGGTGGCGGAGGTGACGACGGAGGTGGTGGCGGCGGTGGCGAAGACGGTGGCGGCGATGACGGTGGCGGCGGAGACGGTGAAGGAGGTGATGGAGGAGGCGAAGATGGAGTTGGTGATGGTGGTGGTGCAGAAGGAGGCGGGGGAGAGGCTGGCGGCGGCGATGGTGGCGGTGGGAAGGGAGGGGGTGGGGAAGGCGGCGGGAGGGTCGGCGGAGGAGGCGATGGTGGCGGTGGCGAGGGTGGGGGGGGAGAGTTGGGCGGTGGCGACGGAAGAGGCTGTGATGGTGGAGGCGGAGAGGGGGGCGGCGGGGAGGGAGGTGGTGGTGACGGCGGGGGCGGAGAAGGTAGTGGTGGTGATGGGGGAGACGGCGATGGCGGAGGCGGCGAGGGAGGCGGGGGGGATGGCGATGGGAGTGAGGGCGGTGGCGGCGAGGGTGGTGGCGGAGAAGGCGGTGGAGGAGAGGGCGGTGGCGAGGGCGGCGGCGGTGAGGGAGGTGGAGGCGACGGTGGAGGTGGGGGAGGAGACGGAGGTGGTGGCGTCGGCGGTGGCGGCGATGGTGGTGGAAGCGACGGCGATGGAGGCAACGGTGGTGGCGCAGATGGCGGCGGCGGAGATGGAGGTGTCGGCGAGGGAGGAGGAAGCGACGGAGGTGGTGGCGTCGGCGGTGGCGGCGATGGTGGTGGAAGCGACGGCGATGGGGGCAACGGTGGTGGCGCAGATGGCGGCGGCGGAGATGGAGGTGTCGGCGAGGGAGGAGGAAGCGACGGAGGTGGTGGAGATGGAGGAGGTGGCGATGGCGAAGGTGGCGATGGCGGTGGTGCAGAAGGTGGCGGCGGTGCCGGTGGCGGGGGCGAGGGCGGTGGGGGCGAGGGTGGTGGCGGCGAGGACGGTGAAGGCGACGGTGGAGGTGGTGTGGGTGGGAGTGGGGACGGCGGCGGAGACGACGGAGGCGGAGACGACGGAGGCGGGGACGGCGGCGGTAGCGGAGAGGGTGGCGGGGGTGAGGGAGGTGGAGGCGACGGTGGAGGTGGTGGAGGAGGTGGTGGAGATGGGGGTGGAGGCGACGGCATGAGCGGCGATGGAGGAGGAGGGGATGGTGGCGGCGGAGACGGTGGCGGAGGTGACGACGGAGGTGGTGGCGGCGGTGGCGAAGACGGTGGCGGCGATGACGGTGGCGGCGGAGACGGTGAAGGAGGTGATGGAGGAGGCGAAGATGGAGTTGGTGATGGTGGTGGTGCAGAAGGAGGCGGGGGAGAGGCTGGCGGCGGCGATGGTGGCGGTGGGAAGGGAGGGGGTGGGGAAGGCGGCGGGAGGGTCGGCGGAGGAGACGATGGTGGCGGTGGCGAGGGTGGGGGGGGAGAGTTGGGCGGTGGCGACGGAAGAGGCCGTGATGGTGGAGGCGGAGAGGGGGGCGGCGGGGAGGGAGGTGGTGGTGACGGCGGGGGCGGAGAAGGTAGTGGTGGTGATGGGGGAGACGGCGATGGCGGAGGCGGCGAGGGAGGCGGGGGGGATGGCGATGGGAGTGAGGGCGGTGGCGGCGAGGGTGGTGGCGGAGAAGGCGGTGGAGGAGAGGGCGGTGGCGAGGGCGGCGGCGGTGAGGGAGGTGGAGGCGACGGTGGAGGTGGGGGAGGAGACGGAGGTGGTGGCGTCGGCGGTGGCGGCGATGGTGGTGGAAGCGACGGCGATGGAGGCAACGGTGGTGGCGCAGATGGCGGCGGCGGAGATGGAGGTGTCGGCGAGGGAGGAGGAAACGGAGGTGGTGGCGTCGGCGGTGGCGGCGACGGTGGTGGAAGCGACGGCGATGGGGGCAACGGTGGTGGCGCAGATGGCGGCGGCGGAGATGGAGGTGTCGGCGAGGGAGGAGGAAGCGACGGAGGTGGTGGAGATGGAGGAGGTGGCGATGGCGAAGGTGGCGATGGCGGTGGTGCAGAAGGTGGCGGCGGTGCCGGTGGCGGGGGCGAGGGCGGTGGGGGCGAGGGTGGTGGCGGCGAGGACGGTGGAGGCGACGGTGGAGGTGGTGTGGGTGGGAGTGGGGACGGCGGCGGAGACGACGGAGGCGGAGACGACGGAGGCGGGGACGGCGGCGGTAGCGGAGAGGGTGGCGGGGGTGAGGGAGGTGGAGGCGACGGTGGAGGTGGTGGAGGAGGTGGTGGAGATGGGGGTGGAGGCGACGGCAGGAGCGGCGATGGAGGAGGAGGGGATGGTGGCGGCGGAGACGGTGGCGGAGGTGACGACGGAGGTGGTGGCGGCGGTGGCGAAGACGGTGGCGGCGATGACGGTGGCGGCGGAGACGGTGAAGGAGGTGATGGAGGAGGCGAAGATGGAGTTGGTGATGGTGGTGGTGCAGAAGGAGGCGGGGGAGAGGCTGGCGGCGGCGATGGTGGCGGTGGGAAGGGAGGGGGTGGGGAAGGCGGCGGGAGGGTCGGCGGAGGAGGCGATGGTGGCGGTGGCGAGGGTGGGGGGGGAGAGTTGGGCGGTGGCGACGGAAGAGGCTGTGATGGTGGAGGCGGAGAGGGGGGCGGCGGGGAGGGAGGTGGTGGTGACGGCGGGGGCGGAGAAGGTAGTGGTGGTGATGGGGGAGACGGCGATGGCGGAGGCGGCGAGGGAGGCGGGGGGGATGGCGATGGGAGTGAGGGCGGTGGCGGCGAGGGTGGTGGCGGAGAAGGCGGTGGAGGAGAGGGCGGTGGCGAGGGCGGCGGCGGTGAGGGAGGTGGAGGCGACGGTGGATGTGGGGGAGGAGACGGAGGTGGTGGCGTCGGCGGTGGCGGCGATGGTGGTGGAAGCGACGGCGATGGGGGCAACGGTGGTGGCGCAGATGGCGGCGGCGGAGATGGAGGTGTCGGCGAGGGAGGAGGAAGCGACGGAGGTGGTGGAGATGGAGGAGGTGGCGATGGCGAAGGTGGCGATGGCGGTGGTGCAGAAGGTGGCGGCGGTGCCGGTGGCGGGGGCGAGGGCGGTGGGGGCGAGGGTGGTGGCGGCGAGGACGGTGGAGGCGACGGTGGAGGTGGTGTGGGTGGGAGTGGGGACGGCGGCGGAGACGACGGAGGCGGAGACGACGGAGGCGGGGACGGCGGCGGTAGCGGAGAGGGTGGCGGGGGTGAGGGAGGTGGAGGCGACGGTGGAGGTGGTGGAGGAGGTGGTGGAGATGGGGGTGGAGGCGACGGCATGAGCGGCGATGGAGGAGGAGGGGATGGTGGCGGCGGAGACGGTGGCGGAGGTGACGACGGAGGTGGTGGCGGCGGTGGCGAAGACGGTGGCGGCGATGACGGTGGCGGCGGAGACGGTGAAGGAGGTGATGGAGGAGGCGAAGATGGAGTTGGTGATGGTGGTGGTGCAGAAGGAGGCGGGGGAGAGGCTGGCGGCGGCGATGGTGGCGGTGGGAAGGGAGGGGGTGGGGAAGGCGGCGGGAGGGTCGGCGGAGGAGACGATGGTGGCGGTGGCGAGGGTGGGGGGGGAGAGTTGGGCGGTGGCGACGGAAGAGGCTGTGATGGTGGAGGCGGAGAGGGGGGCGGCGGGGAGGGAGGTGGTGGTGACGGCGGGGGCGGAGAAGGTAGTGGTGGTGATGGGGGAGACGGCGATGGCGGAGGCGGCGAGGGAGGCGGGGGGGATGGCGATGGGAGTGAGGGCGGTGGCGGCGAGGGTGGTGGCGGAGAAGGCGGTGGAGGAGAGGGCGGTGGCGAGGGCGGCGGCGGTGAGGGAGGTGGAGGCGACGGTGGATGTGGGGGAGGAGACGGAGGTGGTGGCGTCGGCGGTGGCGGCGATGGTGGTGGAAGCGACGGCGATGGGGGCAACGGTGGTGGCGCAGATGGCGGCGGCGGAGATGGAGGTGTCGGCGAGGGAGGAGGAAGCGACGGAGGTGGTGGAGATGGAGGAGGTGGCGATGGCGGTGGTGCAGAAGGTGGCGGCGGTGCCGGTGGCGGGGGCGAGGGCGGTGGGGGCGAGGGTGGTGGCGGCGAGGACGGTGAAGGCGACGGTGGAGGTGGTGTGGGTGGGAGTGGGGACGGCGGCGGAGACGACGGAGGCGGAGACGACGGAGGCGGGGACGGCGGCGGTAGCGGAGAGGGTGGCGGGGGTGAGGGAGGTTGAGGCGACGGTGGAGGTGGTGGAGGAGGTGGTGGAGATGGGGGTGGAGGCGACGGCATGAGCGGCGATGGAGGAGGAGGGGATGGTGGCGGCGGAGACGGTGGCGGAGGTGACGACGGAGGTGGTGGCGGCGGTGGCGAAGACGGTGGCGGCGATGACGGTGGCGGCGGAGACGGTGAAGGAGGTGATGGAGGAGGCGAAGATGGAGTTGGTGATGGTGGTGGTGCAGAAGGAGGCGGGGGAGAGGCTGGCGGCGGCGATGGTGGCGGTGGGAAGGGAGGGGGTGGGGAAGGCGGCGGGAGGGTCGGCGGAGGAGGCGATGGTGGCGGTGGCGAGGGTGGGGGGGGAGAGTTGGGCGGTGGCGACGGAAGAGGCTGTGATGGTGGAGGCGGAGAGGGGGGCGGCGGGGAGGGAGGTGGTGGTGACGGCGGGGGCGGAGAAGGTAGTGGTGGTGATGGGGGAGACGGCGATGGCGGAGGCGGCGAGGGAGGCGGGGGGGATGGCGATGGGAGTGAGGGCGGTGGCGGCGAGGGTGGTGGCGGAGAAGGCGGTGGAGGAGAGGGCGGTGGCGAGGGCGGCGGCGGTGAGGGAGGTGGAGGCGACGGTGGAGGTGGGGGAGGAGACGGAGGTGGTGGCGTCGGCGGTGGCGGCGATGGTGGTGGAAGCGACGGCGATGGAGGCAACGGTGGTGGCGCAGATGGCGGCGGCGGAGATGGAGGTGTCGGCGAGGGAGGAGGAAGCGACGGAGGTGGTGGCGTCGGCGGTGGCGGCGATGGTGGTGGAAGCGACGGCGATGGGGGCAACGGTGGTGGCGCAGATGGCGGCGGCGGAGATGGAGGTGTCGGCGAGGGAGGAGGAAGCGACGGAGGTGGTGGAGATGGAGGAGGTGGCGATGGCGAAGGTGGCGATGGCGGTGGTGCAGAAGGTGGCGGCGGTGCCGGTGGCGGGGGCGAGGGCGGTGGGGGCGAGGGTGGTGGCGGCGAGGACGGTGAAGGCGACGGTGGAGGTGGTGTGGGTGGGAGTGGGGACGGCGGCGGAGACGACGGAGGCGGAGACGACGGAGGCGGGGACGGCGGCGGTAGCGGAGAGGGTGGCGGGGGTGAGGGAGGTGGAGGCGACGGTGGAGGTGGTGGAGGAGGTGGTGGAGATGGGGGTGGAGGCGACGGCATGAGCGGCGATGGAGGAGGAGGGGATGGTGGCGGCGGAGACGGTGGCGGAGGTGACGACGGAGGTGGTGGCGGCGGTGGCGAAGACGGTGGCGGCGATGACGGTGGCGGCGGAGACGGTGAAGGAGGTGATGGAGGAGGCGAAGATGGAGTTGGTGATGGTGGTGGTGCAGAAGGAGGCGGGGGAGAGGCTGGCGGCGGCGATGGTGGCGGTGGGAAGGGAGGGGGTGGGGAAGGCGGCGGGAGGGTCGGCGGAGGAGACGATGGTGGCGGTGGCGAGGGTGGGGGGGGAGAGTTGGGCGGTGGCGACGGAAGAGGCCGTGATGGTGGAGGCGGAGAGGGGGGCGGCGGGGAGGGAGGTGGTGGTGACGGCGGGGGCGGAGAAGGTAGTGGTGGTGATGGGGGAGACGGCGATGGCGGAGGCGGCGAGGGAGGCGGGGGGGATGGCGATGGGAGTGAGGGCGGTGGCGGCGAGGGTGGTGGCGGAGAAGGCGGTGGAGGAGAGGGCGGTGGCGAGGGCGGCGGCGGTGAGGGAGGTGGAGGCGACGGTGGAGGTGGGGGAGGAGACGGAGGTGGTGGCGTCGGCGGTGGCGGCGATGGTGGTGGAAGCGACGGCGATGGAGGCAACGGTGGTGGCGCAGATGGCGGCGGCGGAGATGGAGGTGTCGGCGAGGGAGGAGGAAACGGAGGTGGTGGCGTCGGCGGTGGCGGCGACGGTGGTGGAAGCGACGGCGATGGGGGCAACGGTGGTGGCGCAGATGGCGGCGGCGGAGATGGAGGTGTCGGCGAGGGAGGAGGAAGCGACGGAGGTGGTGGAGATGGAGGAGGTGGCGATGGCGAAGGTGGCGATGGCGGTGGTGCAGAAGGTGGCGGCGGTGCCGGTGGCGGGGGCGAGGGCGGTGGGGGCGAGGGTGGTGGCGGCGAGGACGGTGGAGGCGACGGTGGAGGTGGTGTGGGTGGGAGTGGGGACGGCGGCGGAGACGACGGAGGCGGAGACGACGGAGGCGGGGACGGCGGCGGTAGCGGAGAGGGTGGCGGGGGTGAGGGAGGTGGAGGCGACGGTGGAGGTGGTGGAGGAGGTGGTGGAGATGGGGGTGGAGGCGACGGCAGGAGCGGCGATGGAGGAGGAGGGGATGGTGGCGGCGGAGACGGTGGCGGAGGTGACGACGGAGGTGGTGGCGGCGGTGGCGAAGACGGTGGCGGCGATGACGGTGGCGGCGGAGACGGTGAAGGAGGTGATGGAGGAGGCGAAGATGGAGTTGGTGATGGTGGTGGTGCAGAAGGAGGCGGGGGAGAGGCTGGCGGCGGCGATGGTGGCGGTGGGAAGGGAGGGGGTGGGGAAGGCGGCGGGAGGGTCGGCGGAGGAGGCGATGGTGGCGGTGGCGAGGGTGGGGGGGGAGAGTTGGGCGGTGGCGACGGAAGAGGCCGTGATGGTGGAGGCGGAGAGGGGGGCGGCGGGGAGGGAGGTGGTGGTGACGGCGGGGGCGGAGAAGGTAGTGGTGGTGATGGGGGAGACGGCGATGGCGGAGGCGGCGAGGGAGGCGGGGGGGATGGCGATGGGAGTGAGGGCGGTGGCGGCGAGGGTGGTGGCGGAGAAGGCGGTGGAGGAGAGGGCGGTGGCGAGGGCGGCGGCGGTGAGGGAGGTGGAGGCGACGGTGGAGGTGGGGGAGGAGACGGAGGTGGTGGCGTCGGCGGTGGCGGCGATGGTGGTGGAAGCGACGGCGATGGAGGCAACGGTGGTGGCGCAGATGGCGGCGGCGGAGATGGAGGTGTCGGCGAGGGAGGAGGAAGCGACGGAGGTGGTGGCGTCGGCGGTGGCGGCGACGGTGGTGGAAGCGACGGCGATGGGGGCAACGGTGGTGGCGCAGATGGCGGCGGCGGAGATGGAGGTGTCGGCGAGGGAGGAGGAAGCGACGGAGGTGGTGGAGATGGAGGAGGTGGCGATGGCGAAGGTGGCGATGGCGGTGGTGCAGAAGGTGGCGGCGGTGCCGGTGGCGGGGGCGAGGGCGGTGGGGGCGAGGATGGTGGCGGCGAGGACGGTGGAGGCGACGGTGGAGGTGGTGTGGGTGGGAGTGGGGACGGCGGCGGAGACGACGGAGGCGGAGACGACGGAGGCGGGGACGGCGGCGGTAGCGGAGAGGGTGGCGGGGGTGAGGGAGGTGGAGGCGACGGTGGAGGTGGTGGAGGAGGTGGTGGAGATGGGGGTGGAGGCGACGGCATGAGCGGCGATTGAGGAGGAGGGGTTGGTAGCGGCGGCGAGTGTGGTGGGGAAGAGGGCGGCGGTGGCGACGGAAGAGGTTGTGAAGGTGGAGTCGGAGTGGGGGGCGGCGGAGAGGGAGGTGGTGGTGACGGCGGGGGCGGAGTAGGATGTGGTGGTAATGGGGGAAATGGCGATGGCGGAGGTGGCGACGGCGGTGGTGGCGAGGGAGTCGGGGGGGTTGCCGGAGGCGTTAGCGTTGGCGGAGAAGGGGGCCGAGGCGGAGCTTGGGGCGGTGGCTTTGCGGGGATTGGCGGCGCAGGCTTCGGAGGCGCGGGCAGCGAGAGCGGTGAAGGTGATTGAGGCGGCGGAGCGGTTGGTGATGACGTTTGCGCTAACGGTGGCGGTGTCGGGGGTGGATCAAACAGCATCTTGTCTTGCGGCGGAATAGGCGGTGGTGTGGGTTGAGGCGGTGTGGGCAGCGAAGGCATGGGCTGCAGAGGCTGCGGCCGTGGCGGCGTGGGAATTGTTGGCGTATGCGGTGGTAGCAATGGGGGCAGCAGCCATGGCGGTGGTAGTGTAGGCGTGGGCGGCAGCGGCGGTGGCGTAGGCGTAGGATTAGGAGGAGGCGCACCAAGAGGAGGAGCGGGAGCTGGCGATAGCAGCGGTGCCGATGGCGGTGGTGATGATGGGGGCGGCGGCGATGGAGGTGGAGAGGACGGTCGTGGCGGTGTTGATGGTGGCGACACGGGTGGAGGAGTTGGAGGTGGTGGATACGAGCACTCGAGCGGCCCGTTGTAGCACGCCCCCTTCATTGTTTTCATAGGCCCATGTGGGGTGGCTAGTGCATCGAAATTATCGCCAACCGACTTAGCCCATAGGCAGCCATCAAAATGGCCTGCAGTAGCACTGAGCACGACGCGTGCGTTGGGAGCGAGCACTGTTGGCCCCCATTGCAGAACCTGTTGAGAGGACTGACAAAAACCGGTGAGGCAGATGGTCCCTTCGCCAAGGAAGACGATGAGAGTGTTGCCGTGGTTCTTCTGGTTGAGCAGCGTTGGCGCGACATCGCTCGCACAAAAACTAGCGCTGCACGCATTATCGTCAGGATTATCGGGTGCCATGCCTCCCTGATCGATTGCATACACCTCTTTGGTGCTAGAGCCATAGCTGTAAATGCATCCGGCAGCCCCGCAGTGCGCGAGGCCTTCAGCCAAGCGGCCAAAGTCGTCCCAAGTAAACTTGGGAGAAAACTCCTGCACGCTCGTGCTGAAGGTGACCTTACTTGGCGCCGCGATCTGCAGCCCACCACCAACGTACGTCGGCGGGCCCTTGAATCTTGAGCTGATGATTTGCATATAGTAGGGGGGCAAAGGGTTTGTAATGAGGCGGCCTCCAATGTGGATCGCCTTGAACACAGAACCCGCTGACAGTTGCATGCTGCCTGGCGTGATGACAGCATATTCAGCGGCAGAGGAAGCGATCGGAGTCCCCGTTTCGAGATTTTCTGGAACCTCGCATTCGGACGGTGCCAACTCACGTTTGGTGTGCTGATGCTCGGTGTGTACGTGAGATCGCGCGGCGTATCTCAAAGAAGGCGACGGGGGAGATGGCAGTGGAGGCCGCGGGTGACGAGTCCACGTTCTGCCCGGCCGAACTCGCTGCGTCTCCCGCGGCGCAGCGCGCGTGGATACAGATGAATCCTCAGCAGTCGCGCCCTCTTTGGCACGCGCGTGTACCTCTAGCTGCACGCGCTCAGCCAAGGAGCTGGGCCGAACGACTGCCGATCCCGCTTGTAGCGTGCGATGCACAGCAGTCCCGGCGCCAGAGTTGTGGTCGACGTGGAAGGTATGATTGGCACGAAGCGGAAGCACCAGGTTCGCAAGCTGAAACAAATGTGACACCATTGCCCCATCACCGTCTGAGAGCTGTCGAAGATCTGTTGCGCAGCCCTCGCCTCCTGCCTCATGGCAGCAAGCACAGATGGCTTGCACCTCGGGCAGGAGGCATAGCCTCTCGGGCTCGAGCGCCGCACAGCTACCTAGCATCGCGCGCAGCTTAGTATCTGCATGGACTTGAGCCGCGCCGGTTGGCCATCTTCGCGACAACCCGCCATCTGACAGCGGTGGCGCGCTGCCGCTTGAGCTGTTCCCGAGAAAGTCAATCCCACTGTTGGCAGCCGACAGCACAATACCGCCGTTGCTGGCATAGTAGCGAAAGTATCTAGCTGCACCCACGCCGGGTCGTACGTCAAAGCAATTGGCAGCAGCCCGAGACGCCCTGGACTCGCAGCGCCCCGCGACAAACGCCATTGCAAAGCCCTCCGAGATCTCGAGGCATTCGGCTCGCTCTCGGTGCAACACGGGCGCGTGCGGGGAGTGAAGGTCGAGCCAAATACACGGAACGACGCCGACGAACACCTGAGCGGGCGCCAAGGGAGGCCGAAGCATCAGATAAAGCCGAGAAGCCCAGGAGGAGAAGAGAGGAGAGAGACAGAGGCGGTGGCCGCTGCTGACCTGCGGTTGCTCTTGGCCATCGTCTGGCTGCGAAAGCTGTGTTGCGGCGTGGACGGCAAGGAGGAGAGCGAGCCATGCGCTAGCTCGACCCCTGCCGCCCATCCCTGCGCGCGATGGTCTCGCACGGGCGGGGGGAAGGTTGGGAGGCTGGGTGGGTAGAGAGGGGGTGAGAGAGAGCGAGAGAGACAGAGAGAGGAAGACCGAGAGACAGAGAGAGAGAGAGAATGGAGAGGGAGACGGAGAGCTAGAGGTTTATGGGGACAGGGAGGGAGAGAGAGAAATGGAGAGAGGAGGAGGGAGAGGCCTTCTTCGCTGCCCCCTCGCGACCGACTGGGACAGCGCTCTCTCTGCCCTCTCTCTCTCTCCTCTCTCTTCCCTTCCCCCCCCCCCCTTTTCTTTGTCTACGAGGAGCTCCAAATCCGTGGGGCGCGTTGCCGCCTAGGCTCAACCTCGCGAGTTGTTCCCTCTCTCTCTCTCTCTCTCTCTCTCTCTCTCTCTCTCTCTCTCTCTCTCTCTCTCTCTCTCTCTCTCTCTCTCCTCTCTCCTCTCTCCTCTCCCCTCTCCCCTCTCTCCTCTCTCCTCTCTCCTCTCTCCTCTCCCCTCTCCCCTCTCCCCTCTCTCCTCTCTCCTCGTCTCCCGCCGACCGCCCCCCCCCCTCCCCCAGTAGTATCTCCCCCCCCCCCGCCCACGGCGGCGCTGTGATGTCCTCAGAGAGTCCCAAGTGCTTCTGAGACGCCGCGCCGCGCCCTTCCACCCCCCCCGCCGCCACAGCCGACGGAAGAGCCCGCCTTCTGTGCCCTCCGTCGAGGTTCAAATACGATCCCTCGACTTTCGGGCGGTTCCGGATGCATCGGCATAGTGGCACATACTGTGGACGACGGGATCACGAGTTGTCTGTACCTAGCCGCCCGCCAGCAGCGCGCCCCAATCTCAGGCGAGGCCATATGTGGAGAGAGAGGGAGAGAGAGCAGAGAGAGAGAGGGAGAGCCGAGAGAGAGCCGAGAGAGAGGGATCAGATCATCCAATCTCAACTCTCGGCATGCAACTAAGTTTATACTTGGCGCCGCCGCGACTCCTCTCTCCCTCGGGCCCCCCGCCGAGGGCGGCCCCCCTGCCCCCACGGACCAGTCGCTGGCGAAGCGGCCGCGTCCACCCTCAGAGGCCGAGCAGGTGCGTGCGACCCCGGTCGCGCCGCACGGCCCGTGGCCCCGGCCACACTGCCCACAACAGCCATGCTGGCCCCCACCATGGGGGAAAGCAGGCTGCTGTCGCATTCGCGAATCGACACTCGTTAGGCTTCTCTTCGACGTTCGGTATTTATCGTTATAATTCTCTGCTTTCTCTCGTTCTCGGTCAAAAGCTTCGCTTGGATGCATGGGATCGGGGGTTGTGGAGCGCTCTCTCTCTTTCTCTCGAAAAAGAAGGGAAGTTTCCCCACCTTTCTTCCTCCCAGGCGCCTCGCAGATAGGTTTAATTTGCTATCTCCCTTGCGGTTCTTTATCTGCTTCTGGGGGCAATCAGGTTTAATTTGCGATCTCTTCGTACCTCCCCCTTAAGCATATCGCACTTCTCTCGTCTTATTTGGTAAGTCTCTTGGAATCCTGTGCGGCAAGATTGCCCCTCGATTCCGTTATGGTGCGATTCCCGTTCCAGACAAGATCGCCGACAGATCGCCCTTTGATCGTCGTCCGTCGTTGTCTGATCGGAGTGTTTGGGGTTGATTTCAGTCGAGTTATGTGAGAAAGTCGTGGGGCGAGAGTCGGGGTGTTTTCCTGGGTGTCTCTGTCCGTCGTCCTGTCGTCAGTCGTCATCCGTCGTCGTTCTCGCTCTCGTCGCTCTCGCTCTCGTAACACTCGTACCCAACAAACTCGCCTCGCCTCGCCAGCCCCTGCCATCACAGCCCTCCTCTCACTCGCCCTCGCCTCTCGCCGCTCGTTCCATGTCGTTCTCGCCGCCGTCCTCGCCCTCGCTCAAGCCCGCCTGCCCGCCTTCCTCTGCTGACGGGCTTCAGCCCGTCATCGTCTCCGAAGCCGTCTCCTCAGCCGCGCCTGCCGCCGGCTTGCCACCTTCCTCATTGCCCTCAGGCCCTAAGGGCCATCCCAATTCGTGAGCTGCAGGACTCAGAGAGATGCCATCAGGCAGGCAGGGCCTGCACTCCATTAGGCATTGACGAATTGGGATGGCCCATAGGGCCTGAGGGCAATGAGGAAGGAGGCAGACCGGCGGCAGGCGCGGCGGAGGAGACGACTTCGGAGACGCTGACGGGCTGAGGCCCGTCAGCAGAGGAAGGCGGGCAGGCGGGCTTGAGCGAGGGCGAGGACGGCGGCGAGAGCGACATCGAGCGAGAGGCGAGAGGCGAGGGTGAGTGAGAGGAGGGCTGTGTTGGCAGGGGCTGGTGAGGCAAGGAGAGTTTGTAGGGTACGAGTGTTACGAGAGCGAGAGCGACGAGAGCGAGAGCGACGGATGACGACTGACGACAAGACGTCGGATCCAACGATGCTGCGACACCGACTCACGAACACACTAGAATCATTCACCCAAACCAAGCAAAACATGAAATAACCGAGACCCCACATCGCCGGTAACTCAAACACGTCGCGAGAGACACAGAGAGAGAGCGAGAGAGAGAGAGAATCCGCAGCGACGGTCGGAGCGTGTCTTCGCTTTGGATTTTCCCACCAAGGCGGAAAGTCGAAGAGGAACGTTATGTCGCGCAACCACGGCGATCACATTGGATACAGATCGCAGCGAGGTATCCTTGCAATCGAAGAAATCTTGCTGTTGAGCGTGGACCTTCTAGACGTTTCTATCGAGCAACCCCGAGTAGCAACCAAGGGAGGAGAAAACCAAAAACCAACGGGACCAAGGGCTTCCATCTTCCATGCAACTTGCATCAAGGGGAAAGATAACCCAAAACCAAAGCAGCGAATCTAAATCAATCTCCAAGTGGAGATGGCAAACCAAGGACCAAGGAGAAAGATTCCCTCACCCAAGCAGCGAACCTAAATCGATCTCCGAGGGGAGATGGCAAACCAAACCTGATTGCCCCCAGAAGCAGGTAAAGAAACGCGGGGAGATAGCGAATTAAACCTTTTGCGAGGCGCCTGGGAGGAAGAAAGGTGGGGAAACTTCCCTTCTCTTCGAGAGAAAGAGAGAGGGCGCTCCACAACCCTAGATCCTAGGCGTCCACGCGAAGTTTTTGACCGAGAACGAGAACGAGAGAATTATAACGATAAATACCGAACGAAGAGAAGAGAGAAGCCTAGCGAGAGTCGATTCGCGAATGCGACACCCCCCTGCTAGGATCGAGCGTCCCGCGAGGGAAGGAAGAGAACCTAACGGATAGCGGAGAGTTCCATCTAGGCAAGATGGCCGAGCAATACGCAATACCTAACGAGACCGAATGGGCGAGGAGCGAACGAAGAATGAAACAATAAATTCGAATGGAGAGCCACGCTCCAAACGCCGAACCACGACGGAAGACGTGACGACCGAGATACGAATAATCGAGGATCGATAAGAATAAGAACGCGGAACGACGAGAAACGAGAGAGTCCAGAACGAGAAACGAAGAAATCGAGAATCGAGAGCGGTAAGAACGCGGAACGACAAGAATCGAGAATCGAGAACGAGAAACGAAGAACGGTAAGAACGCGGAACGACGAGAATCGAGAATCGAGAACAAGAAACGAGGAACGGTAAGAACGCGCAACGACGAACGACGAACGATGAACTATAAGAGTAGTGCGCGACGATCGAAGAGACAGGAAGTACCACACCCGTCCGGACGATGAGGTGTAGAATCGGCGGCCGGCGCGGCAGACCGCAGGACTCAACGCTGCAACCCATCCCCTTCTCTCTTTTACGAGAGTTTTACCTGGATGTTTGGGCGGTGTGGCGGCACCCAAGTTACAACGCGGCGTCTCCTGTTCTTCGATATATGAGTAGTCGAACAGCCAACGGCGAAAGGCGGCGAGATATCACGACGGGCTCGGCACGTCACGCGCGAGCTTAACGACGAGGTACGGGGGTCTCCTGACAGAGCGCAGCGAAAGGGGAGGGAGATCCATCCTCCGTGGTCGAAAGGGGAGGCGAGCCATACCTCTCTTCCCGCGGGGGGGGAACCATTCGGCGGCCGCGGGGGGAAATTCGGCGACCGCGGGGGGGGGGAACTGGAAAAGAATTCCCGTACGTTCCCGTACCGCGATCAAACGTAAACGACGGCGTTGAGAGATATCTGAAGGGGCGTGACAGTCGCGACTGTCAGAAGAACGCAGAGGGTGTGTCGAGCAGAGAGACGAGGGTGCGATCCGATGGCGACAGGCGTGCGAGAGCCTCGGAGCGACAGCGAACGAAGGTAGGCGAGGCAAGGGCAGCGTGCGCAAATGAGTGGGAGCCAAACCACGGGGAACCGCGCGACGATCCCGACGAGTACCACCACTGCCCGAGGACGAAGACCGCGTGCTGCGGCCGCATCATTGGACCTGCAGGGTTGGCAACAGACGGGCGGGCTGAGACGGGCAAATGGGAGACATGAGCAATGGGGCCACTGTGCGAGGACGGTGCGAGACGAGGCGAGCGGCGCGGGGCCTGATGATCCGAGCCGGTGGTCTCGGATCCCACGGGAGCTTCGATCGCGTGCGACGTCGGCGGGGCTGAGACGGTCTGAGATTGTGATTCTGCAGCCCGCTTTCTCATCTGAGGCTTACGAAGAGGAGGGAAGGGGTGAGCATCATCATAGGCGGTGACGAGCGACTCGCAGCGGCGAAGCAGTTCGGCTAGCGGCTCCCATGTGGCCGCAGCTTTCGCGTAGCCACGCCATTTGACGAGGTACTGTCTGGAATCGCCTCGACCCTTGCGGTCAAGAAGTGCATCAACCAGATACTCGTCTGCTTGGACGGGATCTTCATCTGTGAGGGTATAGTAGGGACGGAGGTTAGTCACATGCACCTCCTCGGAGAGGAGGCGATTTTCTTGGTCGCGTAGTCGGTAGCGGCCAGCGCCAAGCGCCTCGGCAATGCGATATGGTCCGCTGTAGTGGTAGAGGAGCTTGTTGCGGAGTCCTGGAATCTTGCGAACCACCCTATCACCTGGAGCGAATTGGATGGGGGGAGAGTGAGTGCGTAGCGTGTCAGCGAGTGCGTCGGCTTGAGACTCTAAAGTTGCATCATAAGCTGCGGCCCACGCCGCCTTTAAACGACAATGCATTTTCCAAGCGTACGAGCGAATTTCCTGAGGTAACTCGGGAGATGGACCAGTCTCAGATGGATCAGAAAGCTGGGCAGGCAGGCGAAGCTCACGGCCATAGAGCAAGGCAGCAGGCGACATGCGGGTTATGCGATTGGCGGAAGCGCGCATGCTCATTAAAAAGAACGGGAGATGATCGACCCAATGACCGCCGCCTTCATCGGTAGCACGAGCCATGTTGATCAAGGTCTGCTGAGCTCGTTCCACCAGGCCCACACTCTCGTGATGATGAGGTGTGCTTGGCCGCAAGTCGGTGCCGGTGCGCTCGAGGATGATCGAGGTAAGTTGACTAGCAAGGCTGCTGCCGGAGTCCGAGCGGAGTTGCCTTGGTACTCCGTGCCGAGAAACGACGTACGACATGAAGGCGTGAAGAGCGTCGGCACTCGAGGGGTCGCCGTTGTGAGGGGCCGCCTCGATCCAACGAGTGAGCGAGTCCACGAAAACGAGGAGCTTGTCGAAGCCTCGAGAGCCCTTGATGAAGTCGTGCGTAGGAGCCATCGAGACGACGTCGCAGAAGACGATGTCGAACGGATAGGCGCCGACCTGCGGTCCCTTGGGGTCTGCGAGGTGGCGGAAGGGTGGCTTAGCTAAAGTGCACTCGTGGCATTGGCGAACGTGCTCAGAGACGTCTGCGTTCATGCCAGGCCAAAAATATCGGTCTCGTAGAAGGCGCGCCATTCGGTTGTCGCCGAGGTGGCACAGGTGGTCGTGAAAGGCTTCGAGGTAGGCGCGGCGCATCGTCTTCGGCACGTAGAGGCAGAGCTTCTCGCCGTCTCTCGCCGGCACTCGTCGGTAGAGTAGTCCAGATCGCAACAGGCATCGAGAAGATTCGCGACTAAGCCAACGCAAGCGACGATGGTCGAGGTCGGGGTTATGAGGAGCGGAAGAGAGAAAGCGGATGAGGTCGTGGCAGTCGGGGTCCTCGGCCTGTGCCTCTTTGAGCGCCTCGGCGTTAGGTGTACCGACGTCGAGGTAGGAGAGGTTGATAGAATCCCTGGTCGTAGAGGACATCCTGGACGATCGTTCGTCAGCTTGCAGACTGGATGCCGTTGTGGTACGAGAACGAGAGGCGGCGACGGCTGGCGACTGATTATTCGATGCCGTGGTGGAGCGAGAGTTAGGGACGACGGCGGCTAGCAGCTGCCCACCCCCCTGCTTAGGAGCGGACGTCTCCGACGTCCCATCGTCTGCAGCCACCAAGCGTGACACGCCATCCGCGTCTTTGTGATTAGCGCCCGGCTTGTGCTCGACGGTGAAGCGATACTCGGACAACTTGAGCGCCCAGCGCATCAGACGCGACGCCGGCCCACCCTGGACGGTGTCCTTCATGGTGTGCAACCAACGGAGAGCTTGGTGATCGATGACGAGGCGGAAGTGCCGGCCCCAAAGGTACGGTCGCCAAGTGCGAATGCTTTCCAAGGCAGCAAGAAGCTCCACCTCGGTGGTGGTCCAATGACGCTCCGCGGCGGTGAGGCGGCGACCGTAATACGCAACGACATGCTCGTGTCCGTGGTCGTCAACCTGCGACAGGATTCCGCCGATACCCAGGGTACTGGCCGCGTCCGTTTTGACGATGAACTCCTTGTCGTGACGAGGCGCAGCTAACACTGGCGTAGACGTGATGAGCTCGATGAGGCGACGGATCGCTGTCTGGCACTCAGGCGACTGAGAGACGGTAGCCACGTCGACGCCCGTACGAGTAAGGTCGGTGAGAGGGGCCGCGACGTGCGCGAAGCCCTTGATGAACCGACGGTAGTACGAACAAAGGCCGAGAAACGAGCGAACCTTTTCGAGCGAATCGATGTGACGCGGATCGATCGAGCGTACCGCCTCGACTTTCTTGGGGTCCATCTCGAGACCACGACGAGACACGACGTGCCCGAGGTATTCGCCCTTGATAGCGAACAAGATGCACTTGGAGGCCTTGCATGAGAGACCAGCCCATCGGAGACGCTCGAGAACGAGATCGAGACGGTGAAGCATTTGCTCGAAGGAGGTGTCGATGCGTTCCTCAAGCGTGCTGCCTGTGCCCGTCGACCAAATTCCGATGTCGTCCAGGTACGGCATGCAAATCTCCCACGCGAGGCCCTGGAGCACCGCATCCATGAGACGACACATGTAGGAAGGGCCGGATTGGACGCCGAACGGGAGGTAGTTGAACTCGTACTTCTGGCGATGGGTGCAGAACGCCGTGATGGGTTTGTCCTCCTCCTTGATAGGCAGACACCAGAAGCCGGAGGCGAGATCGAGTGCCTCAGTGAGCGAGGACTCGGGGTCGTCCCTATCGCCGGCGACCGTCGGCCGAGCCTCGTGCAACTTGTACTCGATGTAGGCTGACGCCACCGGCGAGTACGCAGGAAGGGTTACAGGACGTGGTGCCAGGTTCCAGACCGTGATCAGCACCTCCCCCTCCGGAGTTGGGGTTTCGACGCTAGTGGCGACCATTGGAGGAGAATCGAGGCCGTCACGGGGTGGTAGACGGTCGACGAGGATGGCGGAGTCGGGGTAGTTTTCGATGATCTCCAGCGGCAGGCGAACGGAGAACGTACCCCTCGATCGCGAGGGGATAGTGATAGGCTGCCTGGTGTACAGAGCGAACTCTTTCGACGCAACGGCCGACGTAGAGACGTCGGCGAAGAGTGGCTCAATTTCGACGGCGGCAGACGAACGGTTAGGAGACGAAGGTGGACTGCGAGTGAAGTCGAGACGAGGGGGCGGCTCAAGCTCGGGATCGAGAGGGGGCAATGGAACCGAAGTCGACATTGCCGGCGGCGACTCGCCGTGAGCCTGGCGGGATGAAACGTTGTCCGAGATAGGAACGAGCGACGACTCCTCTGCCCGTGGCGAGTCGGCGGAGATCACGGCGACAAGCGGTGCAGAAGAGAGACGAGGGCGAGTGGAGACGAGGGACGGAACGCGACGATCGTTGACCATAAGGGTCAAGCGGCTATCACGCCCAGCATCCGGCGACAGTTCGATACAGGCGGCGTATGCTTCCAGGAAATCGTTTCCCAGGAGAAGCATAGGTGCGCCTTCGACGACGAGGAAACGGTGTCGGAATTCGACACCGGAGAGAGAGAAGACCAACGTGGCGTAGCCGCGGGTACGGAGGGGGTTACCATCCGGTCCGACAACGGCAGGTCGGTCCGAAGCGTGTTCGAGCAAGACGCAAGCGTCGCGGGGCAATGTGGCCAACAGCTCGGTGGTTACAACCGAGGGACCGGCTCCCGTGTCGGCTAGAGTCTTGTTGACGGCGAGGGCGGAATCGACGATATAACGAGTAGGGCCCGTGGCGGAGTGACGGCAAACGATGAGATCGCGAACGTACAGGCAGTGGCGGGGGTATAGGCTTGGCGGCGTGTCGGAGACAAGCCTCGCCGGTACCTCCCTGGTCAAAGAAGCGACGACAGCAGGCTGGTTGAGAGCAGGTGTGAAACCCGAGGGAACGAAGGCGGCGTGCCGCTGCCTATGGTCGGCAATGACGTCAGCAACGGAGCGGCGAGCAGGGCGATCGAGCGGAGGCAGCGGTGGGTGCGAGTCCGGCAGGGCACCCAAGCCTAGGCGACATGGCGGCGTAGGGAGAAGAGCGAGGCGTTCCTGGTCCGACCAGGTAAGACGCAAGGCAGCATGCCAGCCCTCTGGCATGAACGTGTCCGGAAAGGAAACGGAGGCACACGTCTCCAAGAGAGGAGGCATTGGAACGAACGGCAATGAGGACGAGGGAGAGGGAGAGGGAGCAAGGATCGGCAACGCCTCCTCCTCTACCGCGGACGAGTGAAGGCGGACTTCCGCATCGAGCGCCGAAGCCAGCGATGGAGACAATGGCAACCAGGCATACGAGATCAAGCCTTGCGCACCGCGCACCGCCGTCCATATACGCCAGCGGTTGCGGACCCTGCGAATCATTCGAGCTGGACGGGCGGGCAACAACGACGAGCGGGGCGATCCTAGCCACGGCCGCCACTCCATATCAATCGCGGCGACACTCGAAACATTCGAAGGCTCGGAACTGGAACTGGAACCAGCCTGAGCCACTTGGCTGGATTGTCGATCGCGCGCTAGAGATAGGAGAGAGGCGGCGGGCGTGGCCGGACGAGAAGGAGTACGGCGACAATAGTCCAAAACGACGGGCATCCACTGCATCGCCATCGCACCGGCGATGCCCACGTAGGTGCGGCTGCGCATCGAGCCGCGATGAGGGGACATGGGAAGGTTTGCCATTGCGTGCTGGCGACCAGGAACAATGCAAGTCGGCATGAGCGGAGGAAGGTTGGGCGAAAGGTAGAGTCCCGTAGCCTTAGTGTGCCCCGTTCCATGTTGCCATGGATGGACATATTGCGTAGCTTCGATACCCCCGAGTAGAGACTTAGCGTAGTGGTGCATTTTCGGGTTTTCCACCGCTAGAAACGGAGCCCCGGCGTTCAGGCGACGGCGGAATTGCTTTGCGGCGGAGATCGTATCGGACATGCGCTGCGGGTTGGAGTGGATCCACCTTAAGCCAGCGTTCGAGAGATAGGTACACGGCGGGTGCGCGATAATCAAGTCCCATCCGAGGTCTTGGACGAGATCCGCGTCCCCTTCGAAGTGCGGAACGTAGTCGACGTCGGACGGAAACAAATCGCACGTCGCCACATCAGCGCCAGCAAGCAAAAACATGGACGAGACTACTCCACTCGTCTCGCCGATAATCAAGACGCGAGGAGGCGAGATGCCGTCGGTCTGCACGGCCTCGACGTCACGCCTTACGTCTCTGAGTGTGACACAAATTTCGTCGAAGTGGATAGGTAGCACCTGAGCTGGAGACTCAGGCGATCGGCTAGGGCGCAGAACAAGCTGCGCCGCCTCGGCAATATCTTTCGGCATTACGTGCGCGGCACCGTGGGCGGCGGCGCGTTGGAAAGCGAGATCGATAACGTACGAGAGGGTCTCGCCCTCCTTCAAGGAAGGGCGAGTGCGCGCGAGATGTACGAGCAAATCTTCAGCGGCCGGAACCAAAGTCAGGCACACTGAAAGCTGGCAGAGCGGAACGACAGCGGAAACGGAAACGGGACTGCGAGTGACCGGAATGGACGGAGACGCGGCGGCCAAGGTGCGAACCATCTGAAAAGAACGGGACACGACGGCCGGAAGAGAGTCGGACGAGAATAGAGCGGGTCGAGAACGGAACAATCGGCGGAATGCGCGTTGCACGACGGAGGGTATGTTGGCGAACACCCCTTCGTCAGCTAAGGAAGATTCATCAAACAAGCTAGTCGGTAGCGGTCGCCAACCCAATCGGGTTGGTGCAACCATCGTAGGCGGCGCGAGCCAACGGCGAACAGCGAGGGTGTAGGCCACCGTCCATCCGGAGGGGCTAACCTCGCTAGCACGGCCAAGGCAGCTTAAAGGCGAGTCTCGAGGGAACGAATTGGCCAGTCCATCCAAGATTTGACTGGCGACAGCAGACGGATCGGCAGCGACGGAGCTCAAGGCAAGAATTAGCGTTGAGCGCTCGAAATCGAGAGCATTGAACGAATGATTCGAGAACGACGAGAGCGACGAAGGAGGTAGCGAACGAACGGCGAGAGAGAACGGAACTCCCGGAGTCGAATCGTCCCCACCACATATGAGCAGATGAGGGTGACTCCGGATCGATTGAACGACTGAAACGAAAACGCGAACTTCGGGAACGACGGGATCGCAACCTAGGGTAGTATCCCCAGGTTGGAACGACAACAAGAAGGCTTTGCTCAGCCGTCCGAGGGACGGCGAGCTCGCAGATCGGAGGGGCGAAACATTAGAGGCACGAAATGAAACGCGAACGGGAGTGACAGAAGTATCGAGAAGCGAAAGGGGTAGCGGTCCAGGCCGCCGAGGAATTGAGAAGTCAACGAAGCATATGACTCTGCAGAGGTTGGGGAGACCCCCATTGAGACGTCCAGCGCGGGACGCACCGAGTAGGATTCTACACCTGACGAATTGGGATGGCCCATAGGGCCTGAGGGCAATGAGGAAGGAGGCAGACCGGCGGCAGGCGCGGCGGAGGAGACGACTTCGGAGACGCTGACGGGCTGAGGCCCGTCAGCAGAGGAAGGCGGGCAGGCGGGCTTGAGCGAGGGCGAGGACGGCGGCGAGAGCGACATCGAGCGAGAGGCGAGAGGCGAGGGTGAGTGAGAGGAGGGCTGTGTTGGCAGGGGCTGGTGAGGCAAGGAGAGTTTGTAGGGTACGAGTGTTACGAGAGCGAGAGCGACGAGAGCGAGAGCGACGGATGACGACTGACGACAAGACGTCGGATCCAACGATGCTGCGACACCGACTCACGAACACACTAGAATCATTCACCCAAACCAAGCAAAACATGAAATAACCGAGACCCCACATCGCCGGTAACTCAAACACGTCGCGAGAGACACAGAGAGAGAGCGAGAGAGAGAGAGAATCCGCAGCGACGGTCGGAGCGTGTCTTCGCTTTGGATTTTCCCACCAAGGCGGAAAGTCGAAGAGGAACGTTATGTCGCGCAACCACGGCGATCACATTGGATACAGATCGCAGCGAGGTATCCTTGCAATCGAAGAAATCTTGCTGTTGAGCGTGGACCTTCTAGACGTTTCTATCGAGCAACCCCGAGTAGCAACCAAGGGAGGAGAAAACCAAAAACCAACGGGACCAAGGGCTTCCATCTTCCATGCAACTTGCATCAAGGGGAAAGATAACCCAAAACCAAAGCAGCGAATCTAAATCAATCTCCAAGTGGAGATGGCAAACCAAGGACCAAGGAGAAAGATTCCCTCACCCAAGCAGCGAACCTAAATCGATCTCCGAGGGGAGATGGCAAACCAAACCTGATTGCCCCCAGAAGCAGGTAAAGAAACGCGGGGAGATAGCGAATTAAACCTTTTGCGAGGCGCCTGGGAGGAAGAAAGGTGGGGAAACTTCCCTTCTCTTCGAGAGAAAGAGAGAGGGCGCTCCACAACCCTAAATCCTAGGCGTCCACGCGAAGTTTTTGACCGAGAACGAGAACGAGAGAATTATAACGATAAATACCGAACGAAGAGAAGAGAGAAGCCTAGCGAGAGTCGATTCGCGAATGCGACAGGCATGCCTTATGGTAGAGGCCCCTCTCACCATGGTGAGGGTCGCGCCGCCTCGGCGGCGCGACCCGCGGCCGGGTGGCCCTTATGGGCACATCTCCATGACATGCTGCGTAGCGCTACATCGCATCACAACAAGCTGGCATCACAGAATGTATCTGTTGATAATCACAACTCTCAGCCAAAGGCCAAAGGACAGTCACAACACCCGTCGTACCCTCTAGAACCTGCCCACACCAAGGCTGACCCCCGCCCCGCCCGGGCCCGACCGACACTCAGGAACTAGAATTAGACGAAGAAGATAAGTAAGAAGATCAACAAGTTGACTCAGACGCGATCTACGACTCTACGACCTCTGATTCCAACAAGCGGGCGACTTGGTCCTCCATGACACGACGGTCTACGCGGCCATCGTCGAACTCCTACTCGAGCTCGAAGGCGTCGACCCCGAGCCAGATTTCTGGGCCCGCTCCTCGCGGGGCCCGTGGCACATCGCAGTATCGCAGTCAACAGTCAACGAACACTGCGCGCAACAATTCCAAGCCCCCCTCACCTTTCCTCTTCCTCTGTGGAAGCACGTGTGCCTCGCGCCACACGCGGCCGAGGCGTCCTCGCCGGCCCGAGCACCAGCCGCGGCGCGCATGGCTCGGCTGTCTGTCCCGCTCGCTAGCGTCGCCATCGCTGGCGGCCCTCCCACTCCTCCGCTCGCTCCGTGCCGTCTGCCCACTTCTTGCCGCCGGCCGCGGGCCTCTCTTCACTCTTCACGCCGCGCTCCGAAGACCGAAGAGTTCATTTCTTGCAAAGATGCCGTCGTTATTTTATACTCGACCCGCCCCTTTCTCTTCCCACCCGCCATCTGCGCTGCGCGACCCGCCCATCGGGTTCCCGCAGTGGAGGGAGTGTTGCGGGTGGCGGGTGGGGGGAGGGATTTTTTTGGATGCGTGCTATACCCTATACTTAGTACGCCCCATCTCCCACCCCTCCTCGGCAACTAAGTTTATACTTAGTTCGCCCATGGGGGGGCACGAGCCCCCCTCTCTCTCCACTCCTCCCCTGCCATGGGGGAGGAACCACCCACTCTCCTGGCACGCCTGATGGCTTGCCAGGAGCACACTGCCATGCTGACCCATTCCTCTCCCCACAGGCACGCCTGACTCGCCCGCCCTGGCCTGTCGTGGCCAGCCCATCCCTCTGACCAGCCCCTCCTCCCCCTGGGCCCCCCTGTTCAGGACCCCCCAGCCAGCTCCAGTCGACCCGCAGGGGCTCGGAGCGCCAGCGAGGGAGAGGCAGGAGGGGCCAGGGCCATGCCCCAGCCTCACCTGCCCCCTGAGCTGCGCTCCCAGGCCCCTGCTGGCCACCTGGGGACCTGAAGAGGGGCCGCAGGCGCGCGCCATGGGCCCCCGCCGCAGGGAAGAGAGGAGGAAAAGGGAAGAGGGAGGGGAGGGGGGAGCGGCAGCTCACCCCTCCGGCAGAAACGTGTCTTCTCGCCCCGTTTGGGTAAGAGAAGACGGGGGCGCCAGAGCCAGGAGGGAAGGGCCGCGGCTCGCCGCGGCCACTCGCTCTAGCGAGGGAGATTAGCGCTTCTGGGCTCCTATCTCACGAGTGCCCCCCCCCCCCCTGCGTTGCTTTTACCCGAAAGGGGTTTTCCCCCAGCGTGGACTCGAGGAGAGGACGTGCTGGGGTGCGCGGGGCCGGTGCATGCACTGGGGGGAGGACAAATATCGAGGGGAGGGGGCAGTGCCCCCACCCCCCGGTATCACTCGGACACCTGGCCCGTCAGGCATGGCGGGATTCCGGGACTGAGACGTTATGTCCAATTAGCTAGTGGGGTTGGCTAGGATATAGGATATAACATTGATTATTATTAAAATTCCCACCCCTCCTCGGTCCGGCAACTCCAGATTCCCCCTCGCGTGGAAATTAACCCCGCGTTCCGAGAGCTCTCTTCATTCCTCTATCACCGTCTCGCGTCTCGCCCCTCGTTCTTTCGGCAGTTCTCCCCCGATTACTAGTGTAGATGGTCCGTTTATGTTAGTCTTTACTTGTGTCGTCGTTCTCCGTTTATCTGCGTCGGTCCCGTTGCCTCCATCATGTCTGCCCCTGCCGTCACTCAGTTCGCATCCGAGCATTTGGGAGAGGTCCACGCCGGGCCTGGCACCCCTCCCTCGTCTCATCCCGTCCCGGTTCCGCCCACACTTAGCTCCGCCCATCTCCCATCTCTCCATGTCTCCATCAAGTCATACATGCGTCCATTCCCACCCTTCGCACTCGCACACCACACCGCACTCGCACTCCTCCACCACACAGGCCCTGCTCCTCTCCTCACACCATGACCATGGGCCAGTACTCCACCTTTACCTTTATGGCTCGCAGCGACCGGGATCCCGCACGTACGAGGAGATCTGGAACTCGGCGAGCGGCCACAAGTTCCATGCACCAACCGCGCACCGCGCACACCCCCATCGCGGGGGAGGCGCTCCGTTGCCGAGTTGCCGATGCGGCACGGTCCCTCAGCACTAGGATTAATCTGGGGACAGCAACAAGAAAACTCTAAACGCCCGCCCCATTCTCTCCCACGGCATTCCTTTTCTGTTCTCAGAAAAAAAGAACCTCTGGAATGAGACGGAACTCCTATTATATCACGAGAACTCTTCTCAGCCTTTCTTTAATCGACCACGATGGTCGCCAGGGTTGGCGAGGCTTGGGGGCAGCACAAGGCCCTTGGGAGCGTGCTGCCAGGCGGCGGGGTGCGGTGGCTGGTGCGCCTGCCCGATGGGAGCGTGAGGAGTCTCTCCTCCGATGCTATCGCCCTCCGCGCCTCGGCTGACGTCTGGATTGCACCCAGAAGGAGAAGCGCTTCGATGATTCTCGTCGCCCGTGTGCGTGCTGGTGGCGCCAGCTCGTCTACGGCACAGCTCTCGCCTGCGGAGCGCAGACTGTGGGAGCAGTGGCAGGGACCGCAGCTCGAGCCTTTGCTGGCCTCTGGCGCAGTCGCGCTGCTCGATGCGCGTTGGCTGATAGAGCTCGCCGAGAACGGTGGAGTACTGCGGCCTAGACAGGCACTGCCAGAGAAAGCCTTCCTCTCGCTCAGCGAGGTTATCGTCGCCTCTTCGCCGAGAAGCCTTGCGGTAGTATGTATATCTCACTGCTGGCTGCAGCCGGACCACCCCGACCCATGCGGACACAACCTGCACGCCATCGTACGACGACTGAAGAGCATGCTCAAGTCCAGGTGGTACAAGAGGGGGCTCGCAGTCTTTATCGACTTCTGCTGCATTCACCAAGAGTGTCGCGGCGCGGATGGCGTGCCGCGCGACCGCCTGCTTGTCACAGCTGAGCGCGCAGTGAAAGCTGTAGGTCGCACATCGTCCGAAGAAAGGCTCTATTAGCAAGCGCTCCGCGGGCTCGGTACCTTATACGCGCACCTGGCGACAAGCGTGTGGATGATGACCGAGTTGCCGCCCGACTACGACGTCCGTATGCGCTACCCAATGTCGAAGGAAAACGCATCCTACCACGAGCGTGGTTGGTGTTTCTGCGAGGCGACTTGGGCCTCGATGGTCAAGAACCAAGAGCTCACCCTAGACCTTAGTCTAGATAAGAGTGAAGGAGATGTCGATTTCAACCGGCTGGTCAATGAGTGCCAGGTGCCGCGCCCGGCGCCTGTATTGCCTGCAGCAATGGACGAGGCACTTGCAATGCTCTTCTACAGCAACGCGAGGGACAAGCTAAGCCTCTCACGGCTGTACCGCCAGAGCTTCGCCACGTGCTACGGGAATGTGATGGAGTACAACTTTAGCTGGCTTGGTTGGGGCGACGTGGAGGCAATTGCAGTGGCTGATGTGCTGATAGAGGTAAGGCCGCCCGAACTTCATCTCGTCCGTCTCGGTCACAACAGGGTTGGCGATGAGGGGGCTATTGCTTTTGCGGCCTGGGCTACGCCGTGGGCGACGACGGTGCTTTTGCTTTTGCGGCGATGTTGCGCAAGACGCGGGTAAGACACCTCAATCTAGAGGGCAATCCTATCAGTGAAGAAGCCATAGCGGCCCTCCGGGCGGCCGATCGAGATGGCAAGCTCCGTATTTGATGCATACG
>CM030937.1:1889088-1930059 GCA_018136815.1 Isochrysis galbana
GCTCAACCTCATGTCGCTACGTGGCCTCGATATATATCGAACTGCATCTGTGTTGGGTTACTGCCTCCTTCCCATAGTGCTGCTCGCGGCCATCTCAGTACCTCTCGATCTTACCGGTGCGTGGGGCATGGTTTTCGTTCCGCTGGCTATCTTCTGGTGCTCAAACGCCGCCGCCCTCTTCTTTGTCGTCATACTACACGCCGATGACCAGCGATGGCTGCTCGTCTACCCGGTGATGCTCTTCTACACCTGCTTTGCATTAATCACAATCTTTTGACCGGCACATGGGCACTGCTAGGGGGATCGCCATGAGCGGAAGAGCCGTTGCAGTGTTGCTGGCGAGCAGGGCAGAGGAAGCTCGCGCTGTCGCCTCCGCGCTCCATGCAGCATGTCCCGCCCCTGAGTACATGGTGTGGGCTCGCAACTGGCGTGCGGTGTCGTTCCGCCCCAAGCAATTACACTGCTGCTGCTGGCCCTGCAGCCGTACTGGTGGCCGACCCACTTTCCAGGTATAACTGCCGCGGAAATGTGCCACGCATGCTATGCAATCCACGGTGAACGCACCGATACGAGTGCTAAATAGACAATCGCATGTGCAGAAGCCCCTGTTGAATGACGAGAGCACCTAGGTTTAAAAACTCAAAATGATCTCGCCGCGCGCGCGACCTTGCGCGTCTAGTCTGCAGTCACGCCCGCATCCTTTATCACACCCTTCACCCGTCTTGCGGGCGGCCCGTCCCCTCGTGCTCTACTTATAGTGGCTCGGTGTACGGGTACGGGGTTTCCGGTGGCAAGCGGCATGAGCCAATCCCCGATGGTCTAGTCCTACACGCCCTCCTGCGCCATCGGGCTATCGGCTGTTTCGTGTTTCTATTTTGTTTGGGTTTTGGGGGCCTCATTGGTTTCTGGGCTGTAGGTTGGGGGTGAGTGACTGACGGATCGAGCGATGCGCGATGCCCCAAAAACCAGAAGCTAAACGAGAGTACAAAAAGAGAGAGAACTGAGCGGCCCTTGGCCGGACGCTAGCCTATCAATAGCCTCTACAATGAGGGGTAGAGGGCTGTCCTCGACGCGTAGCTTGGCGTTAGTGTCGCGGTAGTCCACGCAGAATCGAACGGAGCCATCTTTCTTGCTGCGACCAGGACTACTCGGGAAGCCCAAGCCGAATTTGACTTGCGAATAATGCCGGCGGCTTCCATCTTGGCTACCTCCTCTTCTATGATGAGCTCGCCTGCGCGGCCCACTCTAGACGGAGCATGCCGGTGAGGAACAGCGCCGGGGTTAAGTGGCAACTCCACCTCGAGAACGTGCGTATGGTTGGGAGCCCCCGGGTTCAACGCGAAAGCTTTGTGATGCGCCGGGCCAAGAGTTGGCAGTTGGCGTACTTCTTCTCGTTGATCGTCGGAAAGAAGCCGGTCTGGATCAATGGTGGCTGAGTCGATTAGGGCTCGTTGCTCCTCGCTCAACGCGGTCACGCGGTAACAGGATCACCATCCTCATCGCTTCCATTCGGAGTCTAGCCCCGGTGCAACTTGCAACTTGAAACGCACTAATATATACAGCATATTGTGTGCTATACCGTATCTAAATGGGCTCAGTGCATGAATATCGACATTAGCGCATACGTACGTATATGTACGTATGTAGTATGTATGTGTGGTTAGTTGTTAGTTGTCTAATATGTAATATGCGCGCACTAATCTTATGAGTGGTCGCCATGGAGGGGGGCCTCGCGCCCCCCCCACTCTCTCGACTCCCCTCATGGGGGGCGAGAACCATCCACCCCCCTGCGCTGCCTCTTGGCATGTAGGGGGGACTCACCCAGACTGCCCAGACTCTCCCTGAGAGTCGGGCACAGATCGCACGCCCTGGCCCGCGTTGGCCTGCTTCTCGCTCCGACCAACCCCTCCTCCCCCTGGGCCCCCCTGATCAGGAGCCCCCAGCCAGCTCCTGTCGACCGGCAGGGGCTCGAGAGCCAGCGAGGGAGAGGCAGGAGGGGCCAGGGCCATGCCCCAGCCTCACCTGCCCCCTGAGCTGTGCTCCCAGGCCCCTGCAGGCCTCCTGGGGACCTGAAGAGGGGCCGCAGGCGCGCGCCATGGGCCAGAGCCGCAGGGAAGAGAGGAGGAAGAGGAAAGAGGGAGGGGAGGGGGGAGTGGCAGCTCCCCCCTCCGGCGTTTACGTGTCTTCTCGCCCCGTTTGGGTAAGAGAAGACGGGGGCACCAGAACCAGGAGGGAAGGGCCGCGGCTCGCCGCGGCCACTCGCCTCGGAGAGAGATTAGCGCTTCTGGGCTCCCATTCACGAGTGCCCCCCCCCCCCTGTGTTGTTTTTACCCGAAAGGGGTTTTCCCCCAGCGTGGACTCGAGGAGAGGACGTGCTGGGGTGCGCGGGGTCGGTGCGTGCACTGGGGGGAGGACAAATATCGAGGGGAGGGGGCAGTGCCCCCTCCCCCCGGTAGCACTCGGACACCTGGCTCGTCAGGCATGGCGGGATTCCGGGACGGAAAAGTTGTGTCCAATTAGCTAGTGGGGTTGGCTAGGATATAACATTAATTATTATTTATTTATGTAATATGCGCGCAAAGCGCGCTGAGAAATTCCGAGCGAAATTTGAGCGAAATTTGGGCCGAGCCGTCCCGAAAGTTGTAGCAATACTAGCGAAATTTTGCAACGAAATTTGGGTGGGTCGGGCGCGAAACTCTGTGGCCGGGCCCAACCTCCACCTGCCTTGCGGCTCGTCCCCCCGTACTCTACCTAGCTAGGGGCTGGGTGTAGTAGGCTTCCGGTGGCAGGCGGCGTGTACCGATTTTCGATGGCTTCCCCCCCCTCCTTCTCCTTCTCCTTGCGCCAACGGGCTACCGGCTGTTGCGTGTTTTTTCTTCACATTGGGTGTTGGGCGCTTGTTGTTTGGGGTACCTGTACCTGTACCTGTGGGCATGTGGGCATCCGTCCGGTGATGAGCGGAGAAGTTTTTTTTTCGAGCCTCTCGTCTCTTGTACTATCTCCCACGCATACGAGTATGAAAGTAGGTGCATCCCTACACGAGTATAAGAGTAGAAGACTCTCTGTACGTCGTCGTTCGTTCTTCCCTCTCCTCTCTTTCCCTCTCTCTCGACGAAGGTCCAAATTGGTTTCCTCATCTACTCTGACTTTGTTTTCTATCTCAGCTCCCCCTTCTCTCTCTCTGCTTCCTCGTCTTCTCTCCCTTTCGGTCGTTTCTCTCTCTCTTCCTCATCTATTACTCCTACACCATCTTCTTCTCCTCTCTTTCTTTCTCCCACCCGCGCTACCCCCCCCCCCCCTTTCCTTCTGCTCTCTCTCTCTCCCTCTCGTCTCGGCGCCCCGCCGCGCCGCGCTCCCCTCCCACACCCGCTCCCGCACCCCCTTCCAGGCGCAGCGCGTCTGTACGCGGCCCGCGTGCCCAGCAGCGTCCAGGGCCGGCGCCCATCTCCAACCGCCACAACGGCCGGCTCCACGGGCGCTCCCGCGCCCCTCCCGCCCGCAATGGACTCCATCGCAAGAGTCCATGAAGACCTTCGAGAGGCGACAGACATGATGAGGCAGAACCTGGAGTCTGTGAGTAGCTGCCCACACGCTCGTATGGACACAAACACACCGTCTGCTTGCTTTATTCCCCTCCACATCCCTCTTCCCCCCTCACTGCTTCATCTTCTCGATCCTTCTCTCTCTCTCTCTCTCTCTCTCTCTCTCTCTCTCTCTCTCTCTCTCTCTCTCTCGCGCGCGCGCTCGCTCTCGCACTCGCACTCGTTCTCGCTCTCCATCTCTCTGGGTTCCTGACACACCGACATTTCGTGTTGCTAGCTCTGGGTTCCTGACACCGTCTCCCTTCACTTGTTGCCGTGTTACTTGTAGGTGGTCAGCCGGGGAGAACATCTTGAGCTATTGGTTGACAAGTCAGATGGCATCTCCTCGCAGGCACGCCAGTTTCAAAAGCAGAGTGTCGGGCTGCGCAAGGTACGCACGCCACATCGAGCTGCTCACGGCGTCACCCCTGCTGACAAGCGCGCAATCTGCGCCCCTCGCGTGCGTAGGCTATGTGGTGGAACAACATCAAGATGATGCTGACATTCGGTGGAGCTGGCCTAGCGGTCATCTTGCTCTTCTTCTGGTGGAAGTGTGGCATATCCTTTTCCCATTGCCGTGCAGCAGCTGCTACACCTGCTTAGGTGGCACCGTCCCGGCATCACAGCGGTTTCAACACGCAATGAGCGCGGAGACGCGCAATAGACCTATCGGGCTAATGCTTGTGTCAAACTGCTGGGGCATCGTGTGGTATGGGCTGCGACGATGAGACGTGGGGCCACTCGAAATTCACGAGAGAATTTGGAATCGTCGGATTGCTGCTCGTCCCGCCCTATTGTCTGACCGGATTTGTGAGCTTCGTGCCGCTGTTGGTTGGGAAACGCTCAACACCGACAACCGAAGACATGGTGTTTGTTGCCCGCTGCTTTTTACTTTCACCAATCTGTCGGAATGGAGGTCATGTCGCCCTGACAAACGTTCGTGGAACACGCGGCATCAGCAAACGCGTGCATGGCAGTTAGTCAGAGGGGAGCGCTACGCCACGGACCTGCAGAGTCTCTGAGGCAATGGCCATGGGGAGCCGCGCCCTTGCGGGCTTGTGATAGGGGGATAGGTAGGGCGGTCAAAGACAAAGAATTACAGCGATCTTTCACATTTAAAAGGATCTGTTGTCTACCGGGGGAAAGAAATAACCATCCTATTGGGGTTAGTTGTTGTCTCTATCGGTCTATCGGGGGGAAGCAGAATAAGCAGAATAAACAACCTTTATTGTAGGTTGGCGTGGTGCTGGTGGCTGGTGGCTGGTGGTTGACCGCCGTATGGCGTATGGTGGTTGTGGTTGATGGTTGGTGGCGAAGTTGTGGCGCAGCATTTCCCCCCCTCTGCTGCAGAGGCCGGGCCGCTGGCGAGTTGAATATGAAAACTCCGCCCCGCCAATCGAGGAATGTCTTCCTCAAGGCGCTTGAGGAGTTCGATTGCCCATAGCCCATAGCAAGCCCCTCGAAAGTCGGTATCTCTCCAGCGGTATGAGACGCTGAAGTTTTTCAGATTGATGGAAATCTCCCGGGCATCTCGGCGAGAGCACAGTGGGAGATCTGGTACCAAAAAGTGACAATAAGGGCTCGCTCCAGCGGCTATCTCCCCGGGTGCCGGGGACTTACCCGCTGCAGCGGCCGCGGAGGCCCCCCGCGCGCCGCTCCCCTCCCCCCCCCTTCCCCCTCTCCTTGCTCTCTCTGGCAGCCCAGCTTGCCACGAAGGTGTGCTCGCGCGGCCAACACCAAGGGTAAGTCGCCCCCACGCTGCCTGCCGCGATGTGCCCCTTTACGCTCGCCGCGCTCGTGACGAATTGGGATGGCCCATAGGGCCTGAGGGCAATGAGGAAGGAGGCAGACCGGCGGCAGGCGCGGCGGAGCTCCCGCACAAACCGCAAAAGATCAAATCCGAAGCGCCAAAATTGGCGCTGCGGGCCGGCGGTAAGGAGTTAATGGTGCACCCTTACTGTAGCGGAGTGCTACAGCGCCACAGCACCCCCTCTCGGTATCGGTGCCCCCCCCCTTGTACTTCTTGTATTTGGTGCCATTTTCTTCTGTCCCCACTTCGCCCGCGCGCCCGCCCTTTCTGCATCCCCCCCCGCCCCCCCCTTCGCCTCGCCCAGGATTCTCTTCTCCCTCTCTCTTCCCCCCCCCCCCCCCCCTCTCTCTCTTCTGTCCAGCCAGACGTCTTTCTTCTACTCCTATCACTCCTCTTCCAAATTCGGGCCTTCTTCTCCCTCTTCTCGTCGTCTTGTGTCCGACACACTGCATTTCTATTTTTCTCTCTCTTCCTAATCAGATAGGTGTTTAACATACTCTCTCTCTCTACTGTTCTCTCCCTAGACTACTGTTCCTGAATCTCTCTCTTGCTCCCTACTTCATCCCCCCCCCCCCCCTCTCCCCAAGAAGCCCCCCCCCCCCCTCCCCCCCGTCAACAACCCTCTCTCTCCGTCCCGTTTTCCCTTTAAACTCTGCCCACTTCTCCTCGTCTCGGCTCCCTTCCCCCCCCCCCCCCCTCCCCCTCTTTCCCACTCTCCTTCTCTCTCCTCCCCCGTCGCGCGCGCGGCGCCCTCTCACCCCACCCCCTCTCTTCCCCCTTTCCCCCCCCTCCCCCCCTTCCCCCCCTGCCGCGCGCGCATGTCCAAGGCGCGCCTCTTCAACTTCTTTAAGCATGTGCCCGACGACCTCGTCATCACCTCCACCACCGGCCTCGTTGTCTCTCTCCTCGGCTCTCTCGTCCTCCTCACTCTCTTTCTCCTCGAGCTCTCTGCCTACCTCTCAGTCTCCACGCACACAGACCTTGTGGTTGACGAGCTCGTCGACGAGACGCTTAGGGTCAACTTCAATGTCACGCTGCATGCGGTGCGCACGCGCACTGAGGGGGGGGGAGGGGAGAGGGAGCAAGCGAGCGAGGCATAGTGATTGAGAGTTCGAGGGAGGGAGGGAGGGAGGGGGAGAGCGAAAGAGAGGGCGGCGAGCCTTTCGCCGCGACCGCGTTGGCCCGCCGGCTGCGCTCCTTTCGCGTGCGCGCTCCGCCGCACCAACCGCCCCGCCATCCTCCTAAACACTCTGCTCCGCGTTGCAGGTGCCATGCGAATTCCTCTCTGTTGACGTGTCCGACATGACAGGGCTCGCATCGCACAACATCACCAAAGACATTCTCAAGTGGCGGCTCGACGCGAGACAGAAACTGCGGCACGACGCATCGGCCTCGGCGGTAGTTGAGCATCGGCGCGTGCTTGAGAGCGCTAAGTCATCGGCGACACTTGCCGAGATGCTTGCGCACGAGGATGACGCAGAGCCGCTCGACGCCAACCTGTCGCAGCCGCTCTCACCCGAAACGTTTGTGCCCTTCATGAGCCAGCACGAACTCACGCTCGTCAACTTCTATGCACCGTGGTGCATTTGGTGCCAACGCCTCGAGCCTGTCTACCTCGAGGCCGCCTCCAAGGTGCCGACACTGCACTTCCACGGGCACACCAGGCTCGCGCAGGTGGATTGCGTGGCGCATCAGGACTTTTGCGTCAAGCAGCTCATCCGTGCATACCCGACGCTACGGATGTACAAGGACGGACGAGACGACGAATTCGAACTCTTTACGGGCGAGCGCAAGGTTGAGGCCATCCTCGATTTCATTCAAGCCCAGATGAAGGCCTACGACTGGTCTAGCGGCGTCGCGCGCAAGCAGCACTCCGCGCGCTTCGAGGTGCGCCGCGGTGCGCTCACTGCAGGTCGTGACCTCTACCGCGCCAAGATGCCGCTAGTGGCCGCCTCCACCTTCTGCGGCAACAATGATGACTGCATCGGCTTTACCTGGTCGGAGGAGGAACTCAAGGCGAGCGAACCGACGGCCTTCATGCCTGGCCAGAACCCCCTCATCTACTTCAAGAGTGCCAAGGCCAGCGGCGCTGCATCCGTCAATGATGACGTGCTCTGGACGTCCTACATCAAGATGTCCAACTCAACAACGCCCGAGTCCAGCACTGGCTCCATAAGGCACGGGCCCGAGGGGTGTCAGGTGGCCGGCCATCTGAGTGTGCGCAAGGTGCCGGGTACCCTGCGTCTGGTCCTCCATTCGGCCGAGCACGACCACGAGGTGGCGCTCATCAATTCGTCACACGCGGTCAACGAGTTTTGGTTCGGCGAGCCGCTCTCCGTATACCAGCGATCGCGCCTCCCGGCCGATGACGCGCGCGAACTGGCTGCGCCCACCTCGCACAGGCTCGAGTCCATCCCCTTCATCTCAGACGCGCCCGGCCACGCGCACGTGCACTACCTGAAGGTGGTGACAAAGACCATCCGTCACTATTCGTCGCGCGAGTCCGACACGCTCGTCTACAAGTACACGGTCCACTCCAACAAATACTCAGCGCCGGAAGGCACGCCACCGTCGATAGATTTCAAGTACGATCTTTCGCCCATCTCCATCGTCGTACAGCAGCAGCGGATGCCCGCGTACAAATTTGTCACATCCACCTGTGCTATCATTGGTGGCGTCTTCACAGTCATCGGCATTATCGAGTCAGTACTGCACGTGACCTCAGAGCGGTTGCTCAAGAAGCAGATTTGAACGCGCGGCGGCGGCTCTTCCTGGCAACGTGACGCCACGACTTTAGGCCGACGATGGCACCCTCCATCCAACCCAGGAATGCAGCTCGGGGTTGGCGATGCATTTGGTGTGCACAACCGGTGTCGTTCCGGGGCGATATGTACTTGTCATGCAAGCGGGTGAGAGCTTCTCATCGAGAGAGAGCGCGCCTGCTGGCATAGACTTGCTCCATGATGGTGGCTGAGAATGGTACCTCGACTACGTTTACATGGTGGATCGGGATGCGCAAAGCGACAGTGCCGCCCTCTCATGCGCCTGCCAGTAATGCGAGCGCGAATTAGTCGCTGTGATTGCTTTAGTTTGCCCCTTGCTATCGTACTTGTACGACGCGTTATTTCGCCATGTATGTTGTTCTTGTGCTGTTCACTGCTGCTCCATCGAAGTTCATCATCATCGCACCCTCTTCCTTGCTACGACTTTGTTGTGTGGGTGTTGGACTTTGTCTTGGTGCATCTTGATCGTAGCAACGGCAACTGGTGCAGGTGGCCATGGCCCGCATTATCCGCCTTAAGTCCAGAGCGAGAAGAAAAACGGGACGCTACAACTGCTGTGGTGCTAAGCCGGCCCACCCACCCAACCTGCACATGCGAGCCACTAACAATAGCCACAGTACACAGTACCCGCAACTAAGTTTATACTTAGTTCGCGCCCGCATGGGAGGGCGCGCACGAGCCCCCGCCTCTCTGTCGCATTCATCTTAGATGATGCGATTTCCAGGCTCTTGTTTCCAGGTCCTTCGCCGTGCGGCCACACAGTGAAGCTCAGGTACATCTAGGTTGGTAGGGTTCGTCCCTAGCGACGTCGACACTTGACCCGGGCTCCTGGAAACAAGTTTGCCCCGGGCCCCGGAGATAGTCGCGACCCGACTCTCCGAAATTCGTGTAAGTCTACAACACGGTGGCAAAAGAGGGGGGTCTGCCAACCACCTACCCTCGTCGGGCCCGCCGGGGCTGCATCGAGCTCTGATCGCGCTCTCCTGCGGAGCCGATCGCCGATCGCCCATCTCTGGTGTCAAAGAGTTCCGCCTCTGCAAGCACAATATTCGTAGACACCATCCATGATTCTTCTAAAAGAGGGAAATCGATTCGGTTTTCTACGGATGTAGCAACCATTGGATATAGAAGTGTGGAACACCAAAAAATTAACATAAACAGTTTTTACTTTGTACATTGTACATTGACGGGTAGCTTGGCACATCTCGGCTCTCTTCCCCTCTCTCTCTCTTTCCCCCCGACGCTGTCTCTTCTCTTTCATCGTATGTGCCTTATTATATATGGTATGTTGAGGTCCTCCTCTCCCACGAAACCCGTTACTTACTTTCGCACTCACTCACCACCCGAAGCCGGTAGCCTTTGTGGCCTCGCGCCGCTCCAACCCGCCAGTGAGGCCATGCGGAGCGACCCATCGAGCGCAGCACACATCGAGATGGGTCGCCTCAAGGCGAGGCTTCTTGAGTGTGAGGCTGCGTTGCGCCGCGTCGAGGCCGACCGCAAGCATTGGCGTGGGATGTATGAGAGGACGCGCACACGTTGCGCCGTCCTCTCCGCGGCGGCGGAGTTCAAGGCAGGCAAGGTGTCCAAGATCGAGTCGCGGAGCATGTGGGACAAGGAGGCCAGCATTCTCAGCAAGATGATGGGGCGTTGGGGGCACCCGGAGGACCTGCCCGAGCTGTGTGTGCGCGCTCTCTACAAATTGCGCAACTCTGCAGGGGAGCGCTTGCACACTGGGCTCGCCGAGCTGGCCAGCTCCACCGTTTTCGACGACGTGAGGAAGAAGCTCAACGAGGAGGCCTACACCAAGGTGAACGAGCACCTGCGCGAGGTATTCTCGGCGGAGAAGTGGACGTTGGTGCGGCTCTGCTACGGTTTGTCGTGGAACATTTTGCGCTGGTTCAACGATATCTTCATGTGGGAGGTGTTGGATGATGGCAGACGCAGCAGACACACCATCGCCACGGACTCGAAGCGCCAGCTAGCCATTCTCGTCCCGTTGGATGAGATGCGGGTGCAGCAGCAAAACTATGTGAGTAGTGCTGGCGGTGCCACTCGAACGGACGAGGACCTCCGCGGCACGCAAGTGGAATCTCTTCCTTCTATAATTCGTAAGGCTATCCGTAGCACAGCTGAGGGCGACATGAGCACAGGGCGGCTTTCAGCCAAGGGGACAAAGGAGGACCCGATCCACATTGTGCTTACATATGACGGGGCCAATCTCACTGAAGATGACAGTGGTGTGAGACTGGCGCTTACGTTACGTGCTCACTGATGCCTCACGGAGGTTCTATTGCTGCTAATCCACCTCATTCTCCATTCCCATTCTCCTCACATGTCTCATGTCTCGGAATGAATCAGTCATCACATGGTGTCCACACACTGGCATTTTGGCGGCACGGGACGAAGAAGAAGGAAGGGCATTCGGCTGAGAGCTGGCACACTGTCCGCGCACGCACAAATCACATATGGAAGCAGGCTTGTCAAATCTATAGAGATGGAGGCAGGCTGAGGGATGAGGAGGGGCAGCTCACACCCATACACATCAGCATTGTGCTCACTGCTGATAAGCCTGCCCTTTGTAAGATCTTGGGCCGCCGCTTCTTCTCACACAATGCATTTTCTGCGTGCTGTGATTGTTTGGAATCTAAGGGTCATCTTTATCTTTATGAGTTGTCCGCGTTTAACCCACTCACGCACTATGGCTCCATGACATTTGAGAGAAGGTGTGCATTGGCACTAGTCCCTCTCCATGAGGCGCTAGGCCATGATCCCACTGGAGACCTCTCTCCCAAGGGCCATAGCCGGAGCCGCTCTGCGGACGAATTGTCGTTGTCTACCGTAGGTTCTCGTGCAGTGGAGGCGGAGACTAGTGCCTCCTCCTCACTTCTCTCCCCGGTTCGTTATATTTCTCCGTCATCGTGTTCATTCACTCGTCTCGAAGTTACCGGAGTCGATGCGCTGACCTTGCCGTCCCTGCATCCGATAGCTTCGCTCCAGGTGCGTTTCAAGTTGCACCGGGGCTGGACTCCGACTCCGACTGGAAGCGAGGGGGATGGTGACCCTGTCACCGCGCTGAGCGGGGGGGGGTTGCTATGCGCACGCGCCGCGTCCTTGTATGTCGTGATTAGCTTTGTACTCATCCTTGTAATAACAATACTCTGGGGAATGGTTGAAAAAGAAAACATGCACCTGGGTGAAAAAAAATTCAGCCCTGGCCCTCTTTTGACGGAACGCGACTTTAAGGCGTGCGTTCCTGAGCCCAACCCTGCCAGGGAGAGAGCGTCCGAGCAGGCGTGACAACCCCTCCCCTGCATGCCAAGTGGCAAGTGGCATGGGAGAGGTATGGGCGGTTCCCGTCCCCCCATCGGGGGGGGGGGGGGGGGGCGTGCCAACCAACAACCAATTGTGCTATAAACTTAGTTGGGCGAGTAACGCATTCAGAAAACATATTGTAGCTGCAAGTGCCCCCCTCCGCAAAATTTTCATTGGGCATCGCGCCACGGTCAGAAAAGCAGCCCCCCCCCCCCTGATTAGAAGCTAAAAACTCCTGTTTGACCGACCTACAAGCAACTATAGCTGTAGCTGCGCAAGCCATGGCGTGCATGCATCCGCACGTGCGGCGTTTGTCTTGGGGGCCCATCGGCCATTGGCACGTATACCGCGCGCAATAGCTTAGATCGTGGATCGGATCATGCCTGCGCTCGTCTTTGGCCTCGAAGGCCATAAGATGGAAACCTGAGGCGCTCCTCGCTTGTGATATATTCCTAAGCCTCCAAGTCGGGGCCTTGGGAGTGGGGGCTCACGCACATCGTTTTGAGCCGCATACAGCTGCGCACGGTTCCTCACCGAGCTGCAAAGACAACAGCGTCCATCTTCCAAGGCCATTCTCGAAGGGACTCCCACTGGCCACGCCCTTCGTAATGTACTTGGAAACCTTCTGCCTCCAGCGATCGCACCACACTCAAAAACACCGAAATGCGTCTCTCCTTGGTGAAGCTCCACTCGAAGATGAGCCTCTGCACACGCCGCCACTCGCCACGCGAGAAGGATGTAAGTAGATCCAACTCGCATCCTTCGCAGTCAAGCTTCACGAAGCTGACATCGTCAGAAAGCAGCCCGCCACTGCCGAAAAAGGGTCGCGTCATAACGGTAACACGCTCAAGAACTTTGTCGCCACCCTCGGCGTAGTGGGAGCTGCCGTGGAGCGCGTGGCGCCATGTGTTTAGCACACCATCACTGCGCGGCTTACCCAGGACTAGTTGTGCCGTACCTGAATCGCCGGATGCTACTGCAGCCTCGACGACCTCTGCGATGCCGGTGTCGTCAGTTCCACAACTCTCATCCATCAGATGCCTCTCCAGCGAGGACTCCGCAATGATGCACCCGTCACAAAGACCTAGATTTCGACGGCACAGAGCAGCATTCTTGGGTTCAGGCTCGACCGCAATCACACGCACGGCGCCATCCTTTAACGCCATGCGAGAGAAGACGCCAATCTGCGCGCCCACGTCCAGCACAACATGCCCAGATGGAGAGAAGTCGAGGTGCTCAGGCCAGCGAGGGTCGCCTCGAGGCGGGCTGGCGTAGGCGGAGCGCCCACCTAACAGCTCACACAATACGTTTGCGTCCGTGCTCCGAGGGCGGTACGTCAGTGGCGGCGTCAGCTCCGCTGCCAGCTGAGCAGCATACGACTCGAGCGCAGTGGCGCCGTACGGGCCCGCCGGGCTGAACCAACAAAGGGTAAAGCACTCCCCTTTCACTGGGAGGGTCCAGTGCGCCCGGCTGGAAGCGTCAAACAGGAGAGGAGAGTAGCGTATGGATTGGCGCGTGCTGGGGTCGCCATCCACGACGGCATCACCGCCACGATAATTACCGAGCCCAACAATCATGCTAGGCGCACCCTCCGCGGACGGCGGGGAGAGGTGAGGGAGGAAGGTCGCGTTGCAGCTTACTGCGCACTGCGCACTCGGTGGCCGCTGCTCGGGTGCCAGAGCGGACTCGAGCTCAAACACTGCGCGCGCTAGTTGCGGGAAGGCGGCATTCGCACGAGGTGCTCGACTTCCACTCGCTAGTTCCGCCGGATTGGCCAGCGTGAAGGTGGCGCCGCCAGAGAGGCCGCGCTGCCCGCAGCCGTGCAGTACTCTCGCTCTCGCGCCAGTTGTGGGAGGCCAGCGCCCGCTCGAGGCAGCGGCGCGCAGGAGACGGAGCACACGGACGTATTCGTGTGGCGGCGTGTGCATCGCCGGACGCCCGCCGCGCGGCGGCGCCGCCAGACCGAGCGAGAGCAGACCGAGCGAGAGCAGATGGACGGACGGCGCGAACATCCGCGCCTCACGCTCCCCTCGACGCACGCCAACTACGACGGGCGACAGGGGAAGCTTTTTACGAATTAGGAAGTACAAGGTAGGAGTACGAGTCCTAGATGGGAAATACGTATTTACCGTATTTGGCCAGAGGCCAAATACATATATGTATTTGGCTGTATTTGAAGCGCGTCTTGGGTTGTAGGCCTCGAATGTATTTGAAAAGTGTTGGGCCGGAGGCCAAATACATATGCATTTGGCTGTATTTGCAGGCCCCAGCACTGTATTTCTCATCCAGGGTACGAGAGTACCACTTACCACTTACCACTCCATCTAACTTAGTAGTAGTACATATTTGATGAAAATCAAACATCTGAGCGTTAGTACCACTACTGCCACTAGCCTGGTACCATCACGGCAAACCGCAGCGCACTTGCCCGTACATCTTGGTTGGTGCTAATGCCTCAAACAAGGTCGTTTGCCGGGTCGTTTGAAACTCGTTTCTCGTTTGCCTTCTCATTTCTCATTTGGCATTTGGTACCTCGGAAAGGCTCCGCCTCCATATTCAGGGAGGGAGGCAGGGTCGTTTGCCTTCGTTTATTTGGTACCTCGGAAAGGCTCCGCCTCCATATTCGAGGAGGAAGGCAGCTGCGAGCCCTCAGCCGAGTGTCATTCAAGGGCGCTTTGAGACAATTCCTTCCTATAACTAACTCTCCAAGGTGCCTACTAGCAAACCGGAAACCTGACTCCCTCCCTCCCTAGCTCTCCCTCCCTCCCTTGTCTGAGCATTCGACAAGAACGATCCCCCCTGACACGGGTGTTGAGGCCCGCTATCATCTCGAGGAGAACAGCGTGCTCTCGGTCGCGCTTCTCGTCGCGAAATTGTTGAGCTTCGATCGCGGACTGCATGAGAGCGAGGCGGTCGGCCAAGAGGTCGGCGACGGAGGGAGCCTCGCTTACGTGTTCCCACGCGCTGTATTCAAGCGGGTGGACATGGGAGTCGAGCCCCGGGTAGCCCGAGGTCTCGAGGGAGGTGAGCTCGGCTCGCTCGCGGAGTGAATCTACGAGCAGGGGCTCGCTGACGGAGCGGCGGATGGCGCCGCCGTGTTGGAAGGGTCTTGCGGAGGCTCGGAGCCGCCGGTTCCGACGAAGAAGTGGACCCCTTGTGGGTCAAAAGAAGTTCCCGCTGTTCCCATGGGCAGAGAGGGAGCGGGACTATGAGAGGGCGCGGTCGTAGGCGCCAAGGCAGAATTTGTGCTTGTCGAACATGCGATGACTACAGGCTCGTAGGCAGAGGGCCGTTCGATCGAGCCGGCAGCTGACGCGGCCGTGAAAGAGTCGTTGTTTGTTGCTTGCGGGAAGATGTCTGAGAGGTCATAGTAGGAGTCGGGTCTGACAGTGTCTGCCATCGAGCGCTATGAGCGAAGAGGTGGACTGAGGTTCAGAGGATTGCAACGCGTGGCGTCGGAGGGTAGAGACGAGGCTAGCTAGCGAGCTAGTGGAAGAGAGAGAGAATGAGAATGAGAGCTTCTTAGGTCCAAGGTAGACACGAGGGACTACAACGCGTGGGCTCAAAAAGTTGCTGGTGCACAGAGACACACAAACTAAACCAAACGGGGCGAAAACTAACCGCACTTGGACGGACGGCCAAGCGTCGGCACCAAGGCAACTTTAGCAGCGCACAGGCATGCGACAGAGGAGTCGGCACAA
Source organism: Isochrysis galbana (assembly GCA_018136815.1). Classification (NCBI taxonomy): domain Eukaryota; phylum Haptophyta; order Isochrysidales; family Isochrysidaceae; genus Isochrysis; species Isochrysis galbana. Next base: position 1,904,276 of record CM030937.1, read on the forward strand.
CGAGGGCAGACCTCGTTGGGGAGCTGCGACCGAGGTATAACAGAAGACAGACGACAATCGTGGAACGTTTGATGACATCAAGAGAAAGTAGGAGAAGAGGCGACATACCCATCAACGAGACCTTGAGAGTTAAAATAACTCACAGGCTAGAAGTAAAAGTCTGTCCTCGTATGGAATACGACAGATGTGTGGGACCCAGCATCCGCTCCCTTGAGCGGACTCGGGGATTCGAACACAACCCATTCGAATAGAAAAGTTCAGTCTCTGTGTTCAGTCGAACCTTGTGTCTTGTGTTCTTGTGTTGGGTGAATAAGTCCGGAGAAACGCGGAAGAGCGGAAGAGGAAGAGGGACTAAATCCAAACCCTCTGGGCGGGGGTACCATGTTCGGCCCCAGTGACTGTGAGAAGAGCAACATAGATCAAAGAGTTACCATTGAGGGCTAGCTCGCGCGACAAGCCAATGACGTAGCTTCGGTACCGATGACGTCACCCCTCGGACTAGAACACTCCATCCTACAAAACAACTGCGGGTAAAGCACTGAAACCCACTACACCCCCCCTCTTGCCTTTTCCTCCCCTTCCCTTCCCGCTGCTCTTTCCCGCCTTCCCCCCCCCCCCCCCCGCCCTCCCCCCCTCTGCTGTCTTCGTCGTCCCCTCCCCCCCCCCCCCCCCCCCCCCCCCCCCCCCCTCCCCCCCCCTCCCCCCTCCCCCCCGCCCCGCCCCCTCCGCGCCCCCCCCCCCCTTCCCCTCTTTCCCTCGCCGCGCGTGCACCGCTACGCCGCGCTCCCCCCCCCGCCCCCCTCCCCTCCCCTCCTCCCCTCCCCGGCACGTTTCCCTCCTCCTTCTCGCTCTCCCTCTTCCCCCGCACCGTCCGCAGCTCGCCCACCACGTCCCTTGCACGCTCCACTCGCCTCACTGGCCGCAGCAACCCCCTTCTTCCCACGTCTACTCTCTCTCCCCTTCTCACTCGATGGTGCTGCCTCTCGCCCCTGGCTGGGAAGAGGTCTCTGACCCCTCCACTGGCCGTACCTACTACTGGAACACGCGCACCGACGCAACGTCGTGGGAACGGCCCACCGCACCACCACCGCCGCCGGAGGGTGCCGCAGCAGCCGGCGTCGCTGCATCCTACTCCGCAGATAAGGTATTCACACCTGATGAGCTGAGCGGAGATGTAGCAGAGTGGATGCGCAAACACGAGGTCATCATCTCTCCGGGCTGCCCACCACCCATTACCACTTTCGAGGCGGCTAGGCTTCCACCTTCCATCATGAGCGAGATCGCAAGGGCCGGATTCACAAGCCCCACACCGATTCAGGCCGCCTCGTGGGCGCCTGCGCTGCAGGGGCGCGACGTGATCGGCATCGCTAAGACTGGCTCCGGCAAGACGCTCGGCTTCCTGGCGCCCGCCTTCGTCCGCATTCTCGCCGAACGGCGCAGCGTGAGTACCCGTCCGCCACGTCTTGCCCCATGGATGCCGCATGAGTCCCCGCCGCCCAGTCTCACGTGTGGTCCTCATCCCTGTTACGACAACAGATGTCGCACGGCCCGACGACACTCGTCATGGCGCCTACTCGCGAGCTCGCCACACAGATCCACGTCGAATGCGACAAGTTTGGACACTCATCTGGCATGCGTGCCGCATGCCTATACGGTGGTGCACCGAAGGGCGGTCAGCTCAGCGAACTGCGTCGCGGCGTGTACATCATCATTTGCACTCCCGGACGGCTGAATGACTTCATCGAGATGGGGCAGGTGCACCGGTGCACCTGTCGTGTGTGTTGAACCATTTGCGAAGCTTGCACAATGTGCGCGGCGAGCATGAGCAGGCCCCTCACGATCCCCGTCTTCTTTCGCCGATCAGGTCCGGCTCAATCAAGTGACCTACGTGGTGATGGACGAGGCCGACCGGATGCTGGACATGGGCTTCGAGCCACAGATCCGAAAGATCATGTCGCGCATCCCTCCTGGCTACCAGTCGATGATGTACACGGCAACTTGGCCGAGGGAGGTGAGTGTGCAGCGCCGCTATCAGCGGGTCAGTGCCATCAAGCTTTCGTGGTACTCGTTGCGCTGCAACACGCAGCTCTGCGACGGGTTCGGGCCGTATGATGGCAGTCCGGCCATCTTCCATAAGCCCTTAAGATCGCACCCCAAATCCCTGCCTCGTCCACCTGTCACTAGGTGCGCCGACTTGCATCGGAGTTCCAACGAGACCCGTGCCAGGTAACTATCGGCGGTGCAGAGGAGAAGCTCACAGCCAATAAGGATGTGGAACAGCGTGTGATCTGCGTCTCTCATCCGCGCGAGAAGGACGATCACCTGATCGCTCAAATCAACACCCTACCTGCTCGCTCGCGTGTCCTTATCTTCTGCTCGACCAAGCGTGCCTGTGATGGGCTGCAGCGCGCCCTCTCCCGTCAAATCGGCTGCAACTCAATGCACGGCGACAAAGAGCAGCGCGAGCGTGAGCGCATCCTCGCCGACTTTCGATCGGGGATTGCACCAATCATGGTGGCGACAGATGTCGCGGCACGTGGACTCGACATCAAGGATGTCCGCATGGTCATCAACTTTGAGTTCCCGCCTCGGATTGAGGACTATATCCACCGGATCGGCCGCACCGGCCGTGCTGGGGCCAAGGGAATTGCCGTCTCGTTCATCTCGAGCGACGACGTGAAGGTCGCCGCGCCGCTGGTGGCCATCCTGCGTGACGCCGGACAGCCTGTGCCACCCGAGCTCGAGGCGATGGCCACGTTTGGAGGAAGTGGCAGGCGAGGTGGAGGAGGAGGCGGTCGCAGCCGTTCTGGGGGAAAGGGGGGTGGAGGTAAAGGGGGTGGCGGCTGGGGAGGCAGCGGTGACACCTGGGGTGGCGGAGGCGGCTATGGCGGAGGCGGCTATGGCGGCGGCGGCTATGGCGGAGGCGGCGGCTATGGCGGTGGTGGCGGCTATGGCGGTGGAGGCTACGGCGGAGGGGGCGGCGGGTTGTACGATGGTTTCTGAGAAGGGCTTTTGGTGCCTACTGAATCTGCCTCTTCTCCGACCCTAGATGCAATCCGGGTGGTACATTCCAGCCGAATGCAACTTCTCGCATCCCCAGCCACGAGTGCCTACACGCGCTCGCGGCACTCAGCAACACCTGAATTGGCTAGCACAAGGTCAAGCTCAATGGCTTTTCGTGGCTCTAGACGACGGCTGGATTTTGCCGTCAGACTGCCTTCGATAGTGACGTGCAAAGGAAGTCAAATGCGCGATCGTGAACGTTGGCACGTGATGGATTCGTTCGGCCAACTGCTGCCCAATCTGTGAGCTATTGGTTGTGCATCCTGAAATTGGCGACCTTTGATTTTGGATGGACGTGGAAGCGCGGGCTCGCGCACAAGATTTTTTTTTGGAATCGGGCCCTGTCGCTGCCGAATGATCCCGCTTCGGACCCGATGTTCCATCGAAGAAGAAGGCCTGGGATGAGGCGCAGGATTTCTGCATTTGCGCTGGTGTTAGACGTCGTTTCGGCATCAATGGAATCCATCTTCTACCCTCTACGCTGCTTCGTCCGTGCGCGAGCGCGACGGCGAGGCGGACACGAGGAAGACAAGCAAAGGCCATGCCCACCACCTCTGCTTTCACTAATGATTCTTCTTAGTTTGCGACTCGTGGGCTACGACCTCATGCTTCGCTGCTATCATCTTACTATGTCATTGTCACTATTCTGTCACCGCTTGAATGCTGCAAGCGCATCCCCTTGGGCACCCTCATCTCTAGCGTCTACGTGTGCGGCGCCAAGCCTTTGCATTGCTGGCGGCTGCGCATCATGGACGATGACGATGGTTTGTGTGGCAAGGGGCGATGAACTTGCTTTGTGCATGTGTATGTATGCTTTGGCGTGCTTCGACAATGTGAATTGGCTCTCAAGTGGGGGCGTTGGGTGGTTGGACCCGTCGTGACTTGTGACTTGCCGCACGTGTGCGTGCCAAAACATGCATTGGCGAGGTGTTTGCGCAGGAGGCGCTCTGGAGCACCTCGGTACGCTTTAATGCTTTTAATTTTAACAAGTTTTTATGGGTCACGGGCCGAAGGGACGGGACTAGCGCTCACTGAAGACAGGACTCCCTGCTGCGGCAAGCGCAAGCACCCTTCCCCCCATATGCCACCCAGCTCTTCACTAGCTTTCTAAAAAAAATCTTGAAAAGCTAGCCGCTACTTGCACGGCGCGAGGCAGATTGCTGGTAGTAGGTCGTTTGCCTTCATTTGGTACCCCTCGTTTGGCGCGGAGGGGATGAACGCATCCGCTCGGCTGACTTCGTTGCTCGATGGCAGCGAGAGATCGACCACATTCCGGACACGATTCTGCTACTGGATCGCTTCCCTGGAGTTCGACGCCCTGCTAGGGCCGAGTGCACAGGGCAATCAAAAGTCGTTTAGACGGCATATTTACCCTTATGTTCAATTTTTTTTCAGTCCAGCACGTTTGGTGCGAAACAACGCGATGCGGATCGTCCCCCTCGCACCGCTCCCTCTTGGTATAAATTCGGGCTAGGACAGGTAGGCGCCTCCTTGGGTCGGCGAAGGATGATGCATGTGGTGCCTTTTTCGCACTGGAGTGACGATATCCCACCGTCCTACTGCGTTTAGGCGCAACCGCTGGTGGTACTGATGAAGTGGGGTTGCCCCCGCCTTGTCCCTATTGTTGGGGGCGGTTGGGCGGCTTGATCGCCACGATGGAGCGAATGGTCGCAAGGACGGCCTCGTCGGATCCACACTCGCCGCATCCGGCCTCCCATAGCTTACGAGTAAAATCCTGCCATCGTATGGAATACGACAGCCCACCCAAAGAGATGGGGGAGGCCCAAACATTTGAGGGATGAGTGGTCGAGAGAAGCCCAAAGGGTAATCCGGGCATGTGGAGGTCGAGGACGGTCGAGATCGAGCGATGCGAGCGTTCGGATCGACTCGCGGTGGTACCATGTTCGAATAGAGCGCGTGGGACAGCCGTGGGCAGGCCCATACCGAGTAGCGAGACGAGAGCTAGATGTAGCATGGTCTTAGCGACGCAAAGAGGGGCCGAGATCGGAGGACACCCAATTGAGCGTACACCAAGGCACATGGGGACTATGAGCCCCTTCTAATACAAAACTCCAGACACATACCGCATACCGCCGTCGACCGTCGAATGCTCCCTCTCTCTCCGAAGAGAGCGAGATGATTATTTTTGTGTGTGTGTGCAGCTAATAATACCCATGTGCTTGGGATGTAGAGAGTAGAGGAGCCGCCGAGGGAAGGGGAAGAAAGGGGAAGAGAGAGAGAGAGGGGGAGTGTGGGGGGAGGAGGGCGAGGCGGGCCGCAGGGGGGGGGGAGAGGCAGAAGGGAGAGAGGAAGGGAGAGAGAGGAGAAGGAGGGAAGGGACGTTCGGCACCTTAGAGGCACCAGATGGCAGGCCGCTCCCAGCCTCGCGGAGTGTGGTGCGACGAGAGCGTTCGGCTGGTCGGCTTCCACTGGGCTCTCCGTCGGAATGGGCTTGGGGAGCGGCCCACTCCGAAGGAGCTAGGCGAGCTTCCAACCTTGTTTGTCGATGATTATACCGTGCTCTCTGAGGTCCGAGATCTCACCTCTCTCGTTGCGGGAGACCACTGCGTCGTCGGGCTCAACCTGCTCCACAAGCTCTTCGCGCCCCTCGATCGGCTCATCTTTGACCTTGCCTCTTGGGAGGTGAGGCCGCTACGTCGCTCCTCCTAGTGGCGCCTCTTGCACGCGGCCACAACTACTCGCCCACTCACCCCCTCAGGCTCTTCCAATCCGCTTCCACCATCACTTCATCCTTCTCGACACGGTAGCCGCCGTCACTGCGGAGGGGCCCGTCAACGCGGCAGGCGAGCCTGTGCGTGTCGCCGAGTATTCCGACTCGTTCCCAAATGCCTGGCGCCGTATGTGCCCAGGATATGAGTTCCCGGCGGGTCTATACGCGACTGGGCTGAGGAATGTCCTCAAGAATGCGTTCGCCATATTGACTGAGCCCGCCAGAATCCACGCCCCGCCGCTTCTTGACTATCTCCCGCACCTGCAAACGGGTGCAAACCCCCGCGGCCTCTTCGTGGTCAAGTACGAGGATGTGAGCGCGGAGGAGCGGTGCAGAATACGGGATCGCGCCCGTGCCCTCGTTTTCTCCTCCCCGCAACCGTCATACCGCCTGTTCACGTCGAATTGCGAGCATTTCACCTGGTCCGTCAAGGAGGGCGAGGCACGTTGGGTTTCGCCACAGGTGAAGATGCCGTGGTCGTGTGTGTGCCAAACGCCACCACTATTGCCAGGCTGCCCGGCATGCTGCCTACCGCCTCACCAAACGCCGCCGCCGTTGAGTTCAGGTCGCATACCACGCATGGAACGCGGCGCGCTTCGGCATTCAGATGCTCTCGCTCGCCTGCCTCTTTGCCCTCTCCATGCAGCCCATCTCACGAGTGCAATCCGGACTCCTCGTGCCGTGTGGCATGGTGCCCGGTCATAGTGAGTCCAAAACGAGCCTGGACTTTGACGGAGACGCTTGGATGCCCTCAGCGTGGGTAACTTGCTGCGAAGTGGCGTTTCACGTGCTGGCCACGCTCCCGGTGGTGTTCCAGCTGGTGGCCCAGCTTACGCGCACAGCTATCCACTTGACACTTCGACGGGACATGCTTGGTGTGCACTTCCACTATCTCATTGTGAAGGAGTGCTGCCGTAGTTGTATTGTTGGGACGCTCACAGTTGGCACCTTGGCTTTCATACCGCGTTTTGTCAGCTCAACTGGTCGAGTCCGGATTGCGTGCGCCATCACACTCACCGTTTTCGGATCGGCCAATCTTTTCTTCAACGTTGCACACCAACTGTTTGTGCGAGTGATGGACGCCTCCGGAATGGGGGTGCCCGTCCCTATTTTCGAGGACTTAAGGCATGGGCCGACTCCCGGAACAGCTCCCGACACGCCCGCCCGCCATAGTTGTGCATCTGCGGAGCGGCCTCCACTGGCTGCTTCTTCCCCAAAAGAGGCTTCCCATGCGATGTCCGTCGCCCCAATGTGCAGTAAAATTGAGATTGCATGCACGCCGGCTCAAATTCACACGACCAGCATGACTGTGGCAAAGATGCGCCGGACTCGCGCCGTGAGGAGTCCTCGTCCGCTGGATTCGTATCATGCAGCTCAGGCGTAGACAGAAGGGCTCTTTCGTGCTTGCTTTGGCGACAGTTCTCGTAAGTAGCGGCAAGGCAAACCGAAGATTATTACGTCCGCAGGCGAATTGCATGGCGCAGGTGCGGTCACACAACAGATGCCGTGAGATCCATTTATGCTGCCCCCTTGAGCTCTACAAGTCATTGGGCCAAGCTATGGCGGCTTGTTCCTCCTCCGCGGTTTTTCCCACCGCCTGACTTGCTAGCTCTTACTCAACAATCCTACCCGAGTCCGAGCTCCTCACGGAGATAGGTTCGCAACCAATGCTCTCGCGTTTTACCACCTAGCAGCCATGGGCTTCAAAGAAAACCATCTCCGGTTGCATGCTGATTCTCTGTGCTTTACGTTAGGTCGTGTTGGGTGGTTTCTACCATAAGGCCACACTCCGTACACTATGTATCCCTTGCTTATTGTTGTCTTTGTGTCAGTGTAACGTACAGTATGTAGTGCAGAGAAAGGGTTCATAATCTCCACTCACCACATGTGTACCCTCCCCACTCATTGATAGATAGAGCTCCAGGTCTACTTGTACTTCCGCCTCTTGAATTTAATTTCTAATGAGAGTTAGTACCGCTACCGCTACTGCCGCTAGCCATGTATTACCCCACCTGGCCACGACTCGCATGACCAAGGCTAGGGATTGCCAATTGCCAGTGCAACTGCAGGGACTTTTGAGAGGCGTGGCGGTTATTGCCATGAGGACGACCAGTTAAGGTAATTGGTTGCCGGTCGTGGAGCCAGTTAGTGGGGCAGTTAACTGACATCCCTGACTATCACTTAGTCCCCTTTTATGATTATTTTCTGCCGTATGTCGTATATATCTATACATTATCTAAACCACCGTTGGCCCGCAGCGTTTCCCCCCCACTGGCGAGGCGGCATGAGCCCTGGCGGCTTGAATATGAAAACCTCATAGGTAGGCCTCCACGCCACTCGAAGGGCGGTGGCACCCACCTCTCGCTCTCGAGACGGGGCCGGCAGCCGACGGTTTCACATGGTCCCTGGTCGCTCTAGCATCGTTGACCCTAATGAGCTATCCGCCCGAAATCTGACGATCACGTCGTATCTCGGAAAAATCGACCTTACGCAACATATAATTTTCAAATGTTTATCTCTCTTATCTTTTTGGTCCTCTCTTTTACTCTCTCTCCCCACAACCGGCAAATGCTGTCGTATCTATTTGGTATCCACTTGAATTTTCAAAGAAACACACCCCTCTAGAACTGTCCCCTTCTCCTCTCTCACTTTCCCCCGACCAGTTGGGCAGCGCGCCCTCGCGCCTTACCCCCCTGCGGCGCGACGCCGGCGCCCGCCCATCAGGCAACAGGGCAACCCATAGGGCATGGCGAGGACGCCAGCAGCCCAGAGGTCGTTTGCCTTCATTTGGTACCCCTCGTTTCCCAATACTCGATATGAGTCGTGACGTTCGTCACGCATCTAGCCAATCAGTCATCAGATCTGCAGGTACCACTACGACACGTGTATTCACCACAGCACTCCGAGTTACTTTGGCACACCGACCCTGGCTCGCGGCATGGCGTCTCACACACTCCCTCGTCATTGCACTCAAGTCCTTCACAGCACTCGTCGCCATAACTGCACCCCCCCCTTTTCTCGACACACGGTGTGACGGTACGGCACTTTTGGTCGGAACACACGAGATCGTGACAACAGTCTCCATCGTTTGCACACTCTCCATCCACATCCTTGCATCTGTCTGGCTGCTTCTTCGTGAGTACCAACGCCACGACGGTGGCGGCGACCACGGTGGCGACGACCACCGCGAGGGCAATCAAAAGTCGTTTCGACGGCATCGTCTTAGATGTACTGTCCAAAGAGGGCGCGTACTTCCCCCAGATCCACAATGACATCCAGTGGGAATTCTATCCGAACGACGGGTTTCAAGTTTGGATGTCAGATTTTCAGCCACCTCTCCAGGAGGGTAAAGTATCGGAAGGAATGGAGGAGGGAGTCTATCTGCGTTGGGATTCGGATGAGTAGAAAATCATCAAGCCCTGGGCCATCAGGGGTGCGAAGCCGCCATATCGGGGAGGTCTCTAAAAAAATGTGACCGTGAATACAACACACAAATGGAGGGCTTGGTTGCACATCTCTCGATACAAATCGAGAATCATAAGGTGATTATAAGAGCTAGCGAAGAGGGTATAGAAGCATGCGATCGCGCGATTTATCTATTAAAGAATGTGAGATTGACTTCTAATATATTTCAAAGGAACTGTTCTGAGGGTGCTTCATTTTTTTTGTGGGTGGGGGGTCGCTTGTTTTTTGACGCGGACCTCGCCGACCTGGAGGGTGACGCCCAGCTCGCGGAGGCTCCGCTGGGGCGGGGGGTCGCTGATGGCCCCGGCGTGCTGGAGGACGATCTGGACGGGCTCGTCGGCCGTGTCCTGCGTGTGGAGGAGCGCCTCTTGCGGGTCGAAGCGGTACTCGCCGTGGCGGCCGAGCAGGGCCCAGTAGCCCTTGGTCCGCACCCACGGGACGTCCATGGTGGAGGGAGGGGGAGGGGTGTACCCAGAGGGGGGTAAAATGCGCGGGTCGAATCTGACAACGTTCCGCGTGAGGGGGGAGGGGGGAAAAGAAACAACTTTCTGGAGGCGCTGCACCACTTGGCGGGGTGGGCAGCTCGGCCGGTGTGCTTTCGCGGTTTCCTGGTGGCTGGGCCTGCCACACCTGCCACGAGCAGATCGTCCTGCCCGCAGCCCAGTCGGACCTACCCGACGAAGAACTGCCCGTAGGACCCGATGAGACCGTACGAGGCCCCGAGGGAGTACGCGCCATCCGCCAACAAGGAGTCACCCACTAGGAAACCGCGCACTTACACTCCTTAACCGCGCACTAATCTGACAACCTTCCGCGTGAGGGGGTAGGGGGGGAAACAAACAACTTTCGGGCGGAGTCGGAGTCGGCTCGCTCGTGCAGCCTTCCCCGCCGAGTGGTGCAGCGTCCCCAGAAAGTTGTTGATTTCCCCCCCCTCCCCCCTCACGCGGAACGGTGTCAGATTTCACCCACTAGGAAACCGCGCACTTACACTCCTTAACCGCGCACTAATCTGACAACCTTCCGCGTGAGGGGGTAGGGGGAAAAACAAACAACTTTCGGGCGGAGTCGGCTCGCTCCATGCAGCGTCGACAGATCGAGGCCGGCAGCGAGATGGTCGCAACGCATGACGAGAATGTAAGGACCGTATTGCTAGGGAGAGGAGGGCTCTGAAGGGAGAGGGGGGCTGGTAGGCAATGCAGGGCGGCAGGGGGGCGGAGAACTGCTCAACTGCAGGGCAACTGCTCAACTGCAGGGCAACTGCTCAACTGCAGGGCAACTGCTCAACTGCAGGGCAACTGCTCAACTGCAGGGCAACTGCTCAACTGCAGGGCAACTGCTCACCCTCGTCTCCTCCATATAGACGTGTGACGAAACTTGTTGTCTGATTTTACGCGGTCGGTGCTCTTTGGTGTAACTCATCAGTGCTCTTTGGTGTGAGACGTGGATCGTGAATTCCAACAACCAAGTCGAGTGAATGGAGTCAGACCACGTGTGGGTTTCAACATGTGAAGTGGCTCAAGTTGAGTCAAGTAACCTCCAGGTGACAACGAAAGGTGTTAGCATGGATGGGGATAATTGAACGCTTTTGGTCTCTGGGGAAGGGGACCATTTGTACTCCATGTTCGTGTGTGCCAAACGCGACGTGCTCACGCAGATGAGGCTGCAGGATGCCTTTGCCCGTGCACCCATCCCAACCAAGCCTTGCTGACCTTCCCAAAGGAACCCGTGTGATTGCCAGGTCTGCAGATGGCAATCTCACAGCCCTGTCACCTCGGGGAGAGATGAACACCACCTCAGGACAAGTGTATGATGTCCTGAATGATGGGACGCTGCACATCAAGCTGGATAGTGGCAGGATCCGCCAGGGTTTTCTTCCCCATGATGTTCGTGTCATGCCTGCTGTGTTGTGAGTGGTGCAAGTGTGCTAGCAGTGTGCTTTCATAACAGGTTCGTATACTAGTAGGGTCGTAGGGTGTCAGCATGGCAAGTCGTTTCTCACCTACGGGAAGCGAAGCTGCTGCCACCCTATGATCGACCCTAACACCTCAAATGATCCCATTAAATGGGTGATGTCTTTATGAGCACTGCCCCATCACCAATTGCATTCTCTAGCCCTTGCCACCTGCACCCATGGATATGCCTATTTTTTGGTGATAGGGATAGGGTGTCAGCATGGCAAGTCGTTTCTCACCTACGGGAAGCGAAGCTGCTGCCACCCTGTGATCGACCCTAACACCCCAAATGATCCCATTAATTGGGTGATGTCTTTATGAGCACTGCCCCATCACCAATTGCATTCTCTAGCCCTTGCACCTGCACCTATGGATATGCCTGTTTTTTGGTGATAGGGTGTCAGCATGGCAAGTCGTTTCTCACCTACGGGAAGCGAAGCTGCTGGCACCCTATGATCGACCCTAACTAACACCCCAAATGATCCCATTGATATAAACCTTTTAATAGTCTCACCGCACACGCGGCCGTGGACCCTCTACTTTCTACTCACGTAGGAAACTTTCTACACCCCCACTTCCCCGGCCCTTCTCCCCCCGCCATAAGGCGACTCCCCCCGTGCACTACTAGGGGGATAGGGGTGAAGGGCTTAGATATGGTCCGGTGGCCCGCGCCCCCCCCCGGTGATCATTCCCCCCCTTCCTCCTGTGTCTCCGAGTGGGCGGCGGTCTCAGCCCCGACTTATCCTGTAAACAGGTGCGGGACTTACCTATTTTTCGGTGAGCGGAGCTCTCGCTCCGCCCAGCCCCTTCTCCGCGCTCTCTCTCCCCTCTCCTGCGGCACGCGCGATGGCGCGCCTGCGGCAGGCCTGCAGCTGCCCCTGGCGACCCCTGGAGGCTCCTGGAGGCCAGCTCTGGGGGCAGAGGAGGCTGGGAGTGGGCCCTGGCCTCCCCTGCCTCTCCCTCGCTGGCGCTCCTGAGCCTCTGGGGCCCCCAATCTGCACCTGTCTGCCTGTCGACCAGGGGGGGAGGGGGGGTTGGAGCAATGGGCTGGTCACGAGGGGCCATGATGGGCGAATGGGGCGAGCCTGTGGGGAAGGGAGTGGGTCAGTAGGGCAGTGGCCTCCTGGCAAGCCATCAGGCGTGCCAGGAGGATGGGTGGTTCCTCCCCCATGGCAGGGGAGGAGTGGAGAGAGGGGGGGGCTCGTGCCCCCCCATGGGTCAACCAAGTATAAACTTAGTTGAAAATGATCCCATTGATTGGGTGATGTCTTTATTCGCACTGCCCCATCTCCAATTCCAAAGAAAAACCTAGCTGCTGGTACCCTATGATCGACCCTGACACCTGAAATGATCCCATCGATTGGGGCTGACTAGGCCTGCCGCCCATTCCCATTGCACCAATTGGCCATTCTCGAATCATTCTCTAGCCCATGCATCTGCACCTGTGGATATGCCTATTTTTTGGTGATAGCTAGGGTGTCCCCTTGTGAGTCGCCCGACGACGTAGGTTGGTCCGCCTCAATGGGTTTTACGTTTTACCTCATGCTATAACTTGTGGGGAGTTAGAATGGGAGCTGGGGTCTGCGAGGGGGGATATTTGAAGGGGTGGCCATAGGTGTATGTATCTGTGGCATCAGCACAAGTCAAGACGTACGGGCAAGTCCGCTGAGGGGTGTCGTGATAGTAACGGGCTAGTGCTAGTGGCTTGGGAGTAGTGGTACTAGTACTAACCCTCAGTTATTTATTTTTTTATTTACTTCACTAACGCACTCACGACTCATGAGGCCAGAAACTTAGGGCGTTATTGAATGGCCAAGAAAACAACATTGCAACTGTCCTATAACGGGGCCAATGTTTTGTTCCAACGTGAAAAGGAGGAGGAGAATCCACATTACTTTCGAGCATTCTTTACCTCATTGCATGATGCACGTTGTTGAGGCAGTAGAGGATGAGGTGGTTGCTGCGGGGGAAGTCGCACCTAGCCCGAGGATGCTTTTGGCTGCAGCAAGAAGAGGATCTACTAGCCTTTTAAAGCCCGATATCCATTCAGCAAACAGACTTGCAGAGGGTGCGGAGCTCCCACAGGATGCTGTCGTCGAGCTTATTTGCGCGGTGGGCTGCGCACCAAGCCGGAACGAGCCATCAACATTGAGATTGTCACCAACCGTCGGCCGGGGTGCCTCAGTGGTAGGGCCTTCTCTGGGATTGTGTATGGCCACAACGCCTGAGCCTGCGCAGTAGGACGTGCCATCTGCCGCAGCACACGGGCACTCGCACTCAGGTACCGAAGCCTCCGAGCCACATCGCTCTTCCACAGATCCACTGCAGAGACCCTGTGGAGTGATGGAGAGCTCACACCAGCGATTTGAGACTTGCTCTTCCAGCGGAAGGATGGAAAATGTGGGGGGCGCGCCATCCTGCGCTGGTGAGAAGTCGTAGATACGGTTCCAATAGTTCACGCTCGGGTCCCAACGTGCTGCTGCAAATTGGGCGGTCAAGCCCGGATATGCAACGTCCCACGAGCGAAAGGCCAAGCCGCTACTAGTCTGTACAGCATGTAAAGGGGGCGGGCGGCGGGTGGGTGAGCAGAGCAGGGTGAAGGTGACGGAGCGCGACGCAATACTCAAGGCGACAGGACAAAGGGCGACAGGACAAGAGCCTTGTCCCTGCGCCTCCCACGGTGCCACTCCCGCACTCGCGCCCACTCTCAGTACCATGCGCCTGTCCGACATCACACACCCGTGCCCCTCCTTTATCGCTGGATGGTGAACACTCCCACGCTCCGCAAAGTCGCCTCCCACTCCACCCTGCACTCCATTTACTTGGCGGCAAGTGGTAACGCACCTCTACAACTGCACATTCATGAGTGGGCGCAAAGATCCTGAGCTCGCAGTCCTTCATGTCTCTCAACCGGATCTGCTTAGCCGCAACCGAGATGGTGCACCGCGAGCAGTCGAGCAGAAAGACCGATCCGACGCACGGGCCGACGACCACACGGCAGTCGACACACTCGGCTATTTGCACCTGATTTACAAGGACCAGCCGGCATCGTGCTAAGCTGGCTGCGGACCTCGCGGTAGAAAATGTGTTCCCTTACCGCCCTCATCTTCCTGCTCCTCTCTTCACTTGAGTCTCCTATCTTCGTGCAAACTCTCTCACCTACCCTCCTCTCTTCCCTTCCAGCTTCCCCACCGCTCTACCTCTTCCTCCTTCATTCCGTATTGCTCCCGCCATCTTTGCGTCTCTTCGACCGGTCCCCCCCCCCCCCCTTCCGCCCACATCCAGCTCTTCCTCCTCGTTCCGTCGCGACTTATCTCATCTCTCCCCCCCCCTCCCCCATCTCTTCAAGTGCGACATTACTCCGCTGCGACTCTTGCTCCGGTCTGCGGCCTGGTCTGAGCTCACTTGGCACGACAGCAGCGAGATGACCTCGACTCACGCCCCAGCCTCTCCCCCTTTCGTCACAATAATCTCTCTTCCCCCTCCCTCCCCCCTTTCTCCCTTTCATCCCCTGAGCCTCCTCCACACACCGCTCACCCCCCCCCCCCCCCCCTCCCCAGCCTCCCCCTTCCTCCCCTCCCTTCACCTGCTCCGTAGTATCAAGGATGAAGATGGAGCAGCCCTCGCAGCACTCAATCGAGAGAGAAATGCCGAGCGAGGGCCAGCGCGAGCCCAGAGAGCCTGGCGGCTTGAGGTAGGTCTCACCACGCCTCGTCTCACCCGCTATCTTCTTGCGCGGACGCGCGCGTACCCCGCCCCAACGGAACGATGCCAGCTCTTCCGCACTGGGTGCGTTCGACATCTCTCTCTCTCTCCTCTCTTCTCTCCTCTCCACCCCGCCCCTCCTCTGTCTGCTCTCTCACTCATATATGTTCCTACCTCTGACTTTCTTTCTCTTCTCTCTCCCTCCATTCACAAGTCGACGGTAAAAATGTCTTCAATTCTTAGGGGTCACTTTAGTATGTGCGTTGTGGAGGGCGTTCCTTGTCCATTTTTCCAAACTAACAAAACGTTTACGAATATATTCGCTTGATGGGGTGTTCACTCTTGACTGTGTTTTGTCTGAGTTGAAGTCGCGATCAACTTTTGTATACCCCTGCTCCCTCTCCCTCCCTCCCTCTCTCTCTCTCTCTCCCCCCGCCCTCTCCCTTCTTCCCCCTCTTTCTCTCTCTCTCTCCCTCCGTCCCTCCGTCCCTCTCTCTCTCTCTCTCTCTCTCTCTCTCTCTCTCTCCCTCTCTCTCTCTCTCTCTCTCTCCCCCCCCCCCACCCCCCACCTCTCGAACCATTCAAACGGTACCCTAGCGATCGGCTGCAATTCGCAAGGCCTTCAATTTTTTTTGTAGCTTGCACTCTAGCTATAGCTATGTAAGTGCCAGCAAAGCGGAAAGCCGTCACACTTGTACATGCTTGTGATTCTGATTCTTGTTTTCGCTTTTCGCGTGTCGTGCCTCATTAATGTTCTAATAATAACACAACTGAGCGTTAGTACCACTACTTCTACTAGCTCGGTACTATCACGACACCCCTCAGCACACACCTGCCCGCACGCCTTGAAGTGGAAGTGGTGGCACGGTGTGTCAGAGCAAGGCTGATCTCACTCTTGGGGATTGCCTGCGAGGGCGCGCCGGCAGCTAGCGCGGAATGCGGTTCTTGCGGGGAGCTCATGGAGCTTTCCTCGGGGTTGACTACGGGCATGGTGATTGACGCACGACGCATGACGCACGGAGGGCGCGGAAGTGCGGAAAGAGGCTTGTGGGAGGTGGTGGCAGGCGACTGGGGGTGGCTCAGGCGCGTGCTTGACTTGTATTGACTCGTTGACTCGGGGTATAGACTCGGGAACTCGGGGGGACTCGCTTGGGAACACGGCGAAGTTGCTACAAAAAGCTCGAGGACACAAAGCCACACAAACTAAAACTAAACCAAACGGGGCGAAAACTAACCACACCTGGACGGACGGCCAGGCGTCGGCACCAGGGCAACTCAGCAACGCGCAGACATGCGACAGAGGGGAGGCCGACACAACGAGGGCAGATCTCGTTGAGGCGGCTTGCCTTCATTTGGTCTCCTTTCCCTCAGGGTTTCTTCCCCTCCCGTGGGGACTCTGGCCGAGCAACATCAAATACAAAAAAGCTCGGTCCTAGGACACCGGGCCTAGCTCACCATGAGGGCGCTCCTGTGAGCAAGGGGATGCATGGTTACTAGTGCGTGCCCCCGCCCTCGATGAAAATTCCAGCGGCCTCCTCGTCACGCATGACGTGGACCTCTCCTCACACTTGTCTTGAAAGGATCGTCTTCAATGAGCGCATCGAATGTATACCGCACTCCTCGTGTGTCAGCTTGAACTTCTTTTCGATGTCGTAAAAGCTGTGGTACGGGTCAATGTACCCCTGCTTCTTTTCGAGCATGAGGTAATGCCTACCGGTCTTATCGATGGCGTAGGGATACGGAAAGTCGTTCGCTCCTACAGGCGATACGAATGCGACGATCTCGTCGACGGCCTCAAATTCGAACACTTCGATGCCCACGAAGACGTACTTGAGGTCGCCGATGTAGAAGAGCAAAGAGTTCCCTGCTTCATTGAGCTCGTTCACTCTGTCGTACCCTCCTGACAATACAGTCAATGGGCAGAGGTGGCTGATGCCAACAAACATGTCCTCGCACACGAACGCGTGATGCGAGGCTTCGCCGTGTACATCGACCAAGTGCCTACCGTCATCGCGCTGTGCAACGGACGCGACAAAGCCCACGCCGCCATTGTCACGGGTCGCGTACTTTTGGACACCGGGTTCAGGGGCGAGAATCCTTCGCCAGTGCTCTTCGAACTCGTGTATACCTGGGTCTCCCGTCTCAGGTGTGGGAGAGCCATGGTAAAGGAGCGACAAGGCAAGGTCTCTATGTGTCATTTATGAGCACGAAACGAAAAAAGCTTCCGTGAGCGCCTTTCACTTTGTTCCGTGCTCGCCAATCAGTCATCAGATCTGCAGGTACCACTACGACACGTGTATTCACCACAGCACTCCGAGTTACTTTGGCACACCGACCCTGGCTCGCGGCATGGCGTCTCACACACTCCCTCGTCATTGCACTCAAGTCCTTCACAGCACTCGTCGCCATAACTGCACCCCCCCCTTTTCTCGACACACGGTGTGACGGTACGGCACTTTTGGTCGGAGCACACGAGATCGTGACAACAGTCTCCATCGTTTGCACACTCTCCATCCACATCCTTGCATCTGTCTGGCTGCTTCTTCGTGAGTACCAACGCGACGACGGTGGCGGCGACCACGGTGGCGACGACCACCGCAAGGGCAATCAAAAGTCGTTTCGACGGCATATTTACCCATATGCCCATTTTTTTTAGTCCAACGTTCGGTTCGAAACAAACGCGATGCGCTTGCCTCATGGGGGGGAGGGGGAGTCTCCTGAGTTTGCATTCGCTGTGGATAATCGCTTGGTCACGGTCCTGATGACAAAGACGACCACCGCCACGAGCGCGGCGACGACCCCAAGCGTGACCAACAAGGCGGTCAGCATTACTTTGTCGAAGATGAAGCGGAGGGCCAGCTGTGTTGGTGTTTCCACCGAGTCCGCACTGCACTCGACGTGGAGCGAGCGCACCGGGTGCGTCCACCCGATCGCCTTCAGGTCGACTTCTTCACGGCGCTTGTCTTGTGCTTGCGGGTCGTCTACCGACGGGCCGTGTATGGTCGAGCTCACGCCTTTGGAGTGGGGCTCGGAAAAGATAGTCATTTTGCACCCCATCCTCGCAGATGCCTGCTTGGGGTCCTGGAGGTTCACCTCGTACTTTCCCGTTCCAAAGCCATTCCTATCGACGCGCCCGGGGGCGTTCCCCATTGTTACAATTTAGGCTCGCACGCACACGGGAGCGCCTTTTGTTTTGGGGTGCTTTTTATTTTTTTTTCGGGGACCCTCCCCCACGTGGCCGCCGCCGCGGCGCTGCACGGCCAGCCGCGCCACTTGACGAGATATTTGCGCGACGATCCATCGCCCCTGTGACCAAGTAACTCTTCGACGAGATACTCATCTGGTTCTACGGGAGACTCATCCACCCAGGTGTAATACGGACGGAGGTTGGAGAAGGGTTGACGCGTGATACGGGGCAAGGAGCGATCCTGCCTCGCGCCGTGCTGCAAGTGCAAGAAGCGGTAATTTTGAAGAGATTGTTATGTGTGCCACATGCTCGAAAATCGGTTGTTTTGGCCAATGGGCGCTCCCCGTTAGCTATGGTAGTGTTTGACAACCCTAGTACATGTTGAACAGCCTTCTTGCAATTCGCATTTCAGCGTTTAGGTAGCTTCTCTCCTCGGTCATGAATAGCGTGGTGGTTGCAGGTAACGCGTAACGCAGACAAGGAATTGAGGTGGCTCCACGTAACGCGTCACGCAGACAACGAATTACTTAGTGCTCTAGACTATAAGATCAGTGGTTGTCGCAGTTCGCAAGTGCAATTTGACGGACAGGTTTTTGCACGATTGCATAGACGGAGGATATGTGCAAGCACTTTGTTGTTGCGTGATGTGGTAAAGCGGCATCTTAAGCAGACGATCGTTGAGGGTGTAGGATGCCAGCCGGGCATTATCACGCGGATGGAACCATAACCTGAAAAGCGGCGATCCGCAATAGCTTGCTTGCAGACTGCACTATGCTCAGACTGGATGCTGTCAACCATCGAGTACATGTAATTTATTCGTTTACTAGTCCAAGCTGGCAGCACGGTGACTCTCTGTTCAGCTGCAGATTACGGAGGCTAGCCCCGCAGTATTGTGGCATCCGTAACTTCGCCAAATACTCGAAAGAGTGGCAGATGTTGCCACCTCTAGAGCTCATCTTTATCGGGAGATTCGATGGCTTGGCACATGCCGCACGATCCAGGGCAGACCCGGTACATGAAGCCCTTGTTGTCTTCG
The DNA here is from genome assembly GCA_018136815.1 of Isochrysis galbana. NCBI lineage: Eukaryota > Haptophyta > Isochrysidales > Isochrysidaceae > Isochrysis > Isochrysis galbana. The sequence goes on from CM030937.1 coordinate 1,923,415, forward strand.
CACTGCCCGTCTTTTGCCCAACCAGCACAACTTTCATCGTGATCCATACACACCGTCGAGCAGACCTGCGTCATTGGCACGGGGCACAAATAGCTGACACCTCTTGGGGCGTGAAATCTTTAGCGGGTAGGCTAGCGAGGGCCAATACCAGGGATTCAAATGCAATATGGTATGCGCGACTTTTCGACGCCGATTGCTCGACACCAACATCGCAGGCAATACGAGGCGTCGTACCCCGCATGAGTCGGGGCATTCCTTCATCACCGCCAAGGGATTGTTCAAGCACTCTCCGGCATCCGCCCAGATCTGGCATTGCGTCGAATTACCATCGGCACATTTTACGCCTTCGCAGACGCCACACGAGTTTGGACACTCCTTGTACATGAAGCCTGGGTTTTTGAAGCACTCGCCGTCGGCAGTCCATCCGGGGCAGTCGGCCTGGAAATCGCGGCATGTTGACTTGCACGCCTCGCATGTGACCGGACAATTGCGAATCATGAACTCCGGGTTTTCATTGCACTCGCCAGCCGAGCCCCAGACAGCACAGTCCTCCAGCAAGTCCTTGCACTCCGGATTACAGAGGCCACAGCTCGTTGGGCAGACGCGTAGCATGGACTCGGAGTTGGCCTCGCACTCTCCCGCCTGCAGCAGCAAATTGAGTGTGGGAAAGCTGCGTTTGGGATAGTTGGCTGACCCAAGGTTGTCATGTCACCGGTATGCACGGAAGAGGCGCACACCTTGGCCCAAGCACCACACGAGACATCAGTGTCATTGCAAGAATGGCTGCACACGCCGCACGACAGTGGGCAGTTGAGCATCATAAACTTCTGTTGGAGTCGGGGCGACGGGCAGGTAGCGCAGGCTGAGAATTCACTTGCGTCAACGACATCAATGCCCCTCCCTGCGCTTCCCTCACATCATCAGTAAAACTCAAAACAGGCGTACGACCTAGCAATCTCCGCCCATCCCCACCCTCGCCGTCTCTAGTCTGTTTCATTTCTATTCTGTGGTGCTTATGAGAGCGCGCCTGCTCTACAGCTCCCCCCCCCCCCTCTTCGTGTTTCATACGCCTCATTGATCTTGCAGCTCCCTGTCAGTCGTCAATGTCCTTTCCCTCCCCTCCGCCTCCCTCGCCCCCTCCTCCAGTCTTAAGGTTCAATGCCCCCCCCCCCCCCCCCGCAATACACACACCCCACCCTCCTCTCTCTGCCTCTCCCACCTCCTCCCCTTCTCTCTCTCTCCCCCCCCCTCCCACCCCCCCTCTGTCCGCAGGCGCCGCACCACATTCTCTCCGGCACACTCTCCTTCCCTCGCCCAGTTGGCGCAGTCGACGCGCTTGTCGTTGCAGACGCCGGCCCAGACGCCAACGCTCAGCGCGACCACGCCCAGCACCCAACGCATCGCGACGCCGTCCAGCGCTGCCGATCCCCCTGGTCCTCTCCCCTCTCCCCTCTCTCCACACGGCCTGCCGGCCCTCTCTCTCTCTCTCGCTCTCTCTTTCTCTCTTTTGCCCGTCTTCCTCTCTCTCTTTCTCTCTTCCTCTCTTCCTCTCCTCTCCTCCAACATCTCTCTCTGCCTCTCTCTCCCTGCTGTGTCTCTCTCTCCCTCTGTCTCTCTGTCTCTTTCGCTCCTCTCTCGCTCTTCTCTCTTCTTTTTTCTCTCTCTCTTCTCACTCTACCCCTCCTCTCTCCCGGTCGACCGCGCGCTCGAGGCGTCCCCCCCCCCGGCGGGCGCGCGGCGGGGGGGGGGGGGGGGGGGGGGGGGGGGGGGGGGGGGGGGGGGGGGGGGGGGCGGCGGCGGCGGCGGCGGCGGCGGGCGCAGGAGAACCAAAATATGGAACATACCGGGGGGAGGGGGGAAGGGGGGAAGGGGGGGGGGGGGGAGTTGCCCTCTCCATGCAGACTATCGGAGTATTTGAGTAGAGAGTAGAGAGTGGCCCTCTCCATCATAGAATTGGTGCTTTCTAATACACCGATTTGGCATGGGGCCAGAGTGTCGCGACTTTTTTTGGGCGCAATTTGGGTAAGTGAACGAAAACGAAATTTTCGACGAAATTTGGGGGGGGGGGGGCGCGGAGCGCCGAAGCGAAAACAAGGATCAACAAACCTGCGCGCTTTCTACATTCATGATCTTCTCCAAGTCCAAGTCTCCTTCATGAGTCGCTATAACAAACGGGTCGTAGGTTGATTGTTGATTGACTTCGTTGTTGTTAGTTGATGCTGCTTCTGGTTGCCTCTATCCTTTGTGCTCTTCCGTATGTGACAACAAACAACAATCCCCTTCTTCTCACATATAAAATGCATTACGCGCAGTGGGATTATTACTATTACCATAAAGTGACTGAGAGGGTGCAACTCGAGGTTCCATTTTTTTGTCACGCCCCTCCCGGCTTTTTAGGTATATAATTTCTACTGACCCCTAACTTCGCCCATAACTCGGGGCAGGCCAGCGCGGGGCTCGAAAGGAGGGAGGGACCGGACGGAACCCACATCATCTTCAGCACCAACCACGGAGGGATTGAGAGAGGAAGGAACACTTGGCAAAGGATCAGCGAAAGAAAGGAGAGGAAAGGCCGCCGGTGGAGCAACGGACGAGGCGCTAGAGGACCCATTCCAGCTCCAGTTGACGGGATGTGAGTAGAGGCCCAAGGAGGCGGCGGAACTTCGACCGTCGGCGCGGGGAGGCGAGAGGAGGGGAGAACTGGCTCGGAAAGACTCTCTTTTGAAGAAGGGAGGGGACCCACGAGGCTCTCTTCCCTGGGAGACTTCGACCCGTACGGTTCGAGAACCGAAGAAGAAGAGACGGGCTCATGACGCGGGGACAATGAAGATTTCTCAAGGGAAGAACTCGACATGGCGACCCGTTTAAGATAATAAACCGGCATGACTTCGACTTCTCGTTCTGCAGTCGCTTTGCGAGACTCTCTCTCTCTCTCTCTCTCTCTCTCTCTCTCTCTCTCTCTCTCTCTCTCTCTCTCTCTCTCTCTCTCTCTCTCTCTCTCTCTCTCTGTCCTCCTCTCCTCGGCCGACGGAGGGAAGTTCCGTCCAAAACATTTATAGTTCTTAGGTCCTAGGATATTCCGTGGGGGGGTCTCTCCGCGCACCGCGAGGGAAAGGACGCGATCTCGCTCCGGGGTCAAGATTACCCGAAAGGAGGAAACCTGGAATCAAGACTTGACAAACAGGCGCCGCTATAAATATGGAACGAAACGAGAACCCGAGTTCTAGGTCGCCGGGGACGAACCCTACCAATCTAGATGTGCCTGAGCTTCACCGTGTGGCCGCACGGCGAAGGACCTGGAGATAAGAGCCTGAAATCGCATCATCTACGATGAATGCTGAATGCGACACTAGGATATAACGTGCTAATTACTACTATTTTATTATCATCAAATTTTCGTGCGTTGATGCGTCTGTAGGAACTGGGGCCGTATGGAGTACGCTTTGGAGTCGTCACATGAATTGGTCGCACCGGTAATTAATACAACTAGTCGCACGCTTATGCACTTTGTGGATCGCGTCGCGGTATGCTAGTGCGGCAACGCACACTGAACCTCCCACCACCACATCCAAGTTGCTGGCGCCTCATTGTTTGCATCGTGCACAACAAAAGCGCATGCATTATCGCCCTTCGCGCTGCACACCTCAGGTCGACTGACACTCTACGATTGGTTGGTTTCCAAATCATGCCAACGGGAATGAGCGCCGAGCCTTCAGTTCTACTTCTACCCTCGTTGCCCGTTTGGAAGGTGCTTATGAGAGCTCTTACATGTCGAGTGAACTCTTCAACTTGGAGCGATCGGCTCAAGCGTACGGCGGGCTATCATGCACCTCACCCTTCTTGGCCGCGCCACGGCAGTAGATGCTCAGCACGACAGCCAGCAGCACAGCAACGGCTGCCGCCACGCCAATTGCGATTCCAATAATTGCGCCTATGCTGAGGGCCGAGGTGGGCGGCGCGAGAGGTGGCGACGATGGTGGAAGGGCCACGAGGATGACAACCTGACTGGCCTTTGGCTGCTGCTCCACAGAGCTCACAGTGATGCCGAGCGTCACCCCAGCGCTAGCTGTTGAGCTGAAGTCGGGCTCAAGCATTGTGACGAGAGCCCGTGCAGCAACCAAAGAATCGGAGAGGATGGTCGCCTTCACAATGACCGAACCAGGGAGGATCTCAACTAAGACCCTTGACCTGAGAACGCCGGCTCGATTTGCCAACCTCTGAGCAATAGCACCAGAGTCGAGGTCCTCCGCGTTACCGGAAGCCGTGACTCGCAGTTGCACTGCATTCTCGATCGTTGTTGTCCGTCCAGGCGGTGCGGGAGGGGCCGACGGTGGTGGTTGTGGAGTGAGCGCCCCGGCCGGAAGAGTGGGCGGCAAAGGGGGGGGCGAGGGAGACGGCGGGGGGGGGGGCACGCTGGGCGGTGGTGGCGATGGCAGAGGACTCGGCGGCTCGCGCGGCATTACGTTGGGCGGCGATGGAGGCGGGGATGGCGAAGGCGAGGGCGGCGAGGGCGAGGGTGGCAGAGATGGCGACGCAGGCGGCGCTGAGGGAGACGTGGGCGGCGGTGAAGTAGAGATAATAGCCGCAGTGCACGTGCCTGCTGTGATTATAGTGGGGCTTTGAACAGCCGCCGTCCGGTGGCACGAGGGGTCCACATCCGTGGCTCCCGACCAGACTGCGCCCTCGGTGCCTTCAATCTTGATGACTCCCATCTGCGACAAGAAGGTACACAGGCGTTCAGAGGACGCAGTGGTGGCACAATCCGAGAGGGTTATGCGTGCCCGAAGTAACGCAGTGTGGAATAAGACGAGGGTGCGCGTGCAACATGGGGGAGGAGGTTGACGCACCATTCCCATGTCCTCGTGCTGCAGGATGTGGCAGTGGATGACGTTGGTGCCCGTGAAGGTGTCCGCTTGGAGACGGACGTTCACGACATTGTTGGGATTTAGCATGACGTCGTGCCAGTCGCCGGCGCGGAAGTAATTGGAAGCGGTGTCGGCAGGCTCGGCGGCGATCTGAAAGTGGTTGATGTGATTGTGGAAGGGGTGCACGTTGACACCGCTCAGCTGGTACTCGACCACGGTCCCGGAAGTGATTGTTGCCAAGTAGGTAGTCGACGAGACAAAGGACACTCCATTGATATTGGGGACAGGGCCCATGTTGATCGCGACGGTCTTGTCGGGCGTGGTGCCGGTGAGGTCGACGAGATAGCACGGCCGATTCACCTGGAACGTCGGCAGGTCGCACGCCGCTTCTTCGGATGCCGAGGCGACCACCGTCGCGAGGTCCTGTGTGAGCTCCTCGTTGCCTGCTCCGCCTCCTGCCATCGGGCCACCTCCACCACCTCCCCCTCCCGGCCCAGGGCCGGGGCCTCGCTGGAGCCGTCGGCGACGCGCGGTGTTCAGCGCCCATGTGTGACTGCCTTCGGGGCACCGGACAAGCCAGTCCGCGCGGTTGCCTGGCCCCATGTAGCCAGCAGTGATGTCGCGGGGTGCCGTGGGGAGGTACACGCCGTCTTTGGCGAGCAGCTTCACCTCACACCCAGGGATGTTAGGCTGGATGGTCGAATCGACGGCCGCAAAGACCAGGCGCCAACGGTACCAGCGGTTAGCCACGACGTTTATCACGGGCTCCGTCAACCCGTTGATAAGAACCGAGTTTGTTTGCGTGCCGCTCGTGGCTCCATTGCCCCAATAGTTGTCGGTGCACTGCGCGTCTGTGCCGCCGGCATTGCGGCAGTTGGCTGCATAGGTCTGTGCGACCGCCGTGAGCTCGGGCATGTTAAGATGGAGAAGGACCATCTCCATCTCTGCGAGGTTAGCAATGACGTCGGGCAGCGATCCCTCTGGGTCTTCGACTATGAGCATGCCTGCGGCGCCCCCGCCCGCATGTGTCGCGGTTGAGCCGTGGTGATGTGGGTGGTACCAGAAGGTGCCTCCCATGTGGTCTTCTGGGATATTGTACGTGTAGGTATTGGAGGTGCCAGGCGCAACCTGGACGAACACTGAGTCGCCCGGCGCCTCGCCTGAGATGTGCAGCCCGTGCGTGTGAAGGTTGGTCACATCAAAGTCAGAAAACTCGTTGTGGAGTCCAGCAGTGTCGAAGCCCTCTTCTTCCAGCTCATTCACGAGGGTGATGTGGAGCGTATCTCCAGGCCGGACGCGTATCGTGGGGCCGGGTATTACGCCATTGAACGCGCGCGTCCGCTGAATCACCCCGTCGCCCTCGTACGTGAAGGGGCTGAGCGTGAGGGTGGCGCTGACTGTCGTCCCCTCGCGGCTTGAGACTGTGGAGGGAAAGGAGAGGGCCTCGCCCGTCTGGCAGCGCGCGAGGTGCGCGAGTAGGCAGAGGCAGAGAATTCGCATCATGCACGTCGAGGCCTCGAGCGACTGCGGCCGAGTCGGGCCTTCTGACCCCTTCCACACACGCTCTCGTCGACCAACAGTCCCCCGGCGATGCAAAGTAGCCGACTCGCCCTCCCTCTCTCGCTCCGAAACAGAAGGCGACCCGGGGAGGGGAGGGCAGAGAGGGGGGGGGGGGGGGGGGGGGCAGGCGGTTAGTGTGAGACACAGAGTAGAGGAGAGTAGGAGTGCCTGAGAAGACCGAGAGAAGAAGGAAAGAGAAGAAGGTGGACAAGAGGAGAGA
>CM030937.1:1932659-1945203 GCA_018136815.1 Isochrysis galbana
TGTTCTCGCCTTCGTCGCCGCCGGCCTTGCGTTCCGGTCCCTCGTCGACGTTGCCGAGCTGCTTCGCGATATGTTCGCGTGGACGCGCGCGCGTGTCGCGCCGCAAGACCACGCCCTCGCAGAGTCGATGGGCCAGATCGCGTCGCTTGTGAAAGGATTCGTCGTGTTTGTCGTGGACATGCTGGCCAGCTACGACACACGCTGGGGTGGAGCCAAGCAGGTGCTGCAGCAGCTTGAGAATGAGGCCAACAAGACGGAAGTCATGGGTGCCATTCTGGAGGTCTTGCGCGACTTCTTCCCTCAAAATCCCTTGCTCAAGTCTGACGATCTGCTGCGGTGGGCCGATGACCTCACCGTCGGGCAGGGCGCAATGGGCTCGGAGCTCGACATCCGTGGTTCTGTTAGCTTCGCAGTTGGTTGGGCACGCGATGCTTGGGAGAAGCGGCCCGAGAACCTGGACTCGGCGCTACTCGACTGGCTTAGGCCAGGCCAGCTGCTATCGGCCTGGAAGACGACAGGCACCCACGGCTCCGGCGTCGCCATCTTTGTCGTTTGGCTCCTAGTCCAGCTCTTCTATGCTTTGTACTTTGTGCTATCGCTCGGCTTCTCCACCATCGTGTTCCTCACCATGACCGTCTACATGCTCTCCGCAGAACCAGACGCTGTTACGCGTGTAATCGCGACCTTCGTGCCACGGGCGAGCGACGCAATGGTGCTGGACCTGCAGGACACGGTCGAGGCTGCCCTCATCATCCCCTTCAATGCTGCCGCACGCAACACTTGCATCTCCTTGTTGCTATTCCGTGTCCTTGGAGTGCCTTACGCACACCTGGGTGCAACGCTCTCGATGGTGCTGTCCCTCTTCCCTCTGATCCCCCCATGCATGGCATGCGTGCCGTGGGTGGTGGGGCTTGTCTCCACGGGCGAGACATTTACCGCATGCATACTGCTGATCCTAATGATGGTGCTCTTTTGGATGAGCGATATGACGGCCGAACGGCGGCTACTTGAGCAGGTGGGCGTCTCCCTGTACGTCAACGGCTTCTCTCTTGTGCTAGGGGTGTACATGTTTGGGCTGCAAGGAGTCCTCTTCGGCCCATTGCTGGTTTGCGGCGTGAAGCGCATCTATGAATACACCGGCGCAATCATCCAGCAACAGGCCGAGCTCCGCCCGAGCGTCTCCTGTCACGAGTCTGAGGGCGAAGCAGAAGCAGAGACAGAGCTTGAACTGCCAGCCAACACCACGGACTCGAAATCGGGGACGGAGAGGACATGGGGCGAGAACACGATCCCTTTTCTCGAGCAGCGTACCACCTCCCTTGGCAGCCAGGTGGACCGTGAGACGTCTGATGACCGGCGCGGCTCGATCGAGATCATTTCACGCGAGGTGCTTAATACCATGCGCCGCCTTCCCTTCTTCTCGCCGCCTTCGCGGTCGAATGCCGTGCCGCAACGCGCGGCGGCGCCCCTGGCTCCACCATCGTATCACCAGAGCTTGACGCCTCTATTCGATGTTTGTGTGCGACGTCATGGCGACTTCGACCAGCAGGTGCGCGTCGCCATTCGGGTCGAACAACCGTGGTGCGAGTTTTTGCGCTCTGTTGAGGAGCGGCTTCGCAACGCAAGTCTGCTTCTCGCGGCGGACAGAGTGGTAGGCATGCGGTGCGGTGCCATTATTGTTGCGAGTACGAGCGATCTCCGGCATGGCGAAGTGCTTGACGCCATTATTGAGAGCAGTTCCAGCGTTGAAAGTCCCGACGACAAAGGCACGGAGACGGGGAAGAGCGTCCTAGACACGCCCAACACGAGGCACTCGCGATTGAGAGACCCGCTGATCAACGGCTCTTGATGACGTGTATGTCTTGTGGCCATCGTCTGCAGCGGTCCATCATTGAAACTATTGAGGAGAATGGATGCTAGCTCTGTTTGTGGCACCAAGAATCCTACGTCTCTCCTACAAAGAGCTCGAGGAAAGCACTGGCTTGCGGGCTCATGGGCGGTGGGCGGACGCGCGCATTCGCTGCACTTGCTCCAATCATCACAACGGTGGCACCTCGAAATGAGTGTCAAGTACGTGCGCTAGCCCTTCCAAAGCAAACCGTTCACCAGCAACCATTAGCTCTTTGTCAACCGTTTCAAACGTATATTTGTGTGAAAGGTAAATTGGTGTGCATGGGAATAGGCGTCTGTCAAACAACTCAACAAGCTATCAACAAGCGTCCGAACAAGGAAACGCTAGTTACTTTTCTGATTTCCTCACGGCTGCTGAATTCGTTGATTCGTAATTAGTCTCAATATAAATAATTGCTCTTATCTGTTTGAAATTTGCAAAGTGCTTCATTGCCGTTGAATAATGACGGAGGTGTTGCGCCGCCCTTGCCGGCGTAGACTCCCGGGTTTCGGAATGCATCCTGGCGACTCCTGAGGAATCGCTTGCCTTTTGCTTTGAAGCAAACGGCGTTGAAACTGCGTGAAGTCTTCTGAAGACGTCGCCATCCGCCCGGCGTGCTGGCCATGGGCGTGCAAGGGCGGACGTCGGCAGTCTGACGCCCACATGCCACGCATGGTTGCATTCTTCAACTTGAGCAGGCATGGTTGCGTTCTTCCACTCGGGCGGCGGATATGGTTGCAATCTTCAACTCCAGCGGGTCGATTGTCCAAGTTGAGGCGCAAAAATAGACGGGAGGAGTGCTCCATCGTCAATTCGAGAGGAGCTCAGGCAAGTGTCGCATTCGCGAATCGACACTCGTTAGGCTTCTCTTCCTCGTCGTCGTTCGGTATTTATCGTTATAATTCGCTGCTTTCTCTCGTCCTCGGTCAAACGCTTCGCTTGGACGCATAGGATCTTGGGAGGTGCGGGAGATTGGAACCAGTCCCAACCTAGGGACCGTGCCGTGTTGCGCACCCTTAGATGCCAACCATCATTGTAGTGGTGCAGTTCTTGCGCGTAAAGAATGTGGATTCCTCCTAATCTCGCTTGCGCTAGAGTAGATGCTAACTTGTATTTAGCTCCATTCAGGTTGTATGTTGCAATCTTTACGTCGTGGCTACTCACCATGGCGGTATAAGCAGCTGACACCGTTTACACAGTACCCTGGATACGCTTTATTAGGCTTGAGATTGCATTTTACCATACATACTTGCTTGCCCGTCTTGGGATCTTTCGCCCAACATCCTGGGATGTCATGGCTAGATGAGCATTGAACGATTTGCCGCCCTTTCAGGCGGTTGTTCTTGCATTCGCCGGCCATGAAACGACGGCATGGTGCCGCCGCTTCGAGCCCCATCAGGGCTCGATAATCCATGGCGTTGCTTGCCGCACGTTGCTTCTTGCGCTGCTCCGCTTTCGCCATGTCTTGCTCGCAAGTACATTGGCGAAAGCTCACTTGATTTTTGCGAGGGAAAGATATGGCCCATGGCTTGTCGTAGCCTTTGCATCCTCCCGGGGCGCCGTGTATGGCGATCTCCCCCTCAGGGGTTACGCATTCGACCGAGGAGCGGACAGCGTAGTCCAGATTGAAACTCTCCCCGTCGTCGAGGGTCACGAGAATGTTCCTAGGGAAGCGGTGTCCTAGGGCGGATGTGTCCGTGTAGACATAGAAGTGCCAGATCGGGCGTTTGCCCGATTCTACTTTGGTGATCCCCTCGAGGGTGGTCTTGGCGCGCTGTTGGTTGCCCCTGAGCACGTGGAAGCCTTCACGCTCCAGCGCGCTAGCCAGGTGGCGGGTCTTGGTCTTGTATGCCTTGACCGGGTCAAAAATGCGAAAGACGATATACGTTGCCACCTCCTTTAGAGAGGATCGGATCGCGCTCGACTTGCGAGGGGCTGAATCGGCCAATGCCCCATAGGTGATCGCAAACTCGTGCGGGACGCCCGATAGGGTGGCTTGGATTTTGTCGCCGTACGCGGCCTTGAATTGTTCGTGGGCGTCGTCATCGACGTAGAATATCCAAGGACCTTTGCGGCCTTTGTCCATCCCATCGGGGGTAGCATCCAAGCCTTCCAACTTGGAGAGAAGAAACTTCATATAGGTAGCTATGTCCTCGCTCTTGATGTCCTTCTTGTCCTCCGCTAGCTGTGCTAGCTGAATGTAGAATGGAGTATCCTCCGGTTCTTCCTCCTCATCTTGACCATGAGGGGGAGAAGCGAATTGTGTGGCTATGGGTGGAGTCGGCTTTGGGTCCGACTGTGGGTCCGCTCGCTTACGCGAGGGCGGCTGGGGCTGTTGGGAAGATGGAGGTGGAGCTTGCCTTGCTTCATGGGGGTGCTTTCCTTTGGGGCCGGCCGCCTCAGCGTATGACTTCTGTGCATTGTTGTTCAGAGGGTTGGAAGCCGTAAAGGCCCCAAGAATTGTTTGTTGTGTGTAGTGCCCGCCCACGAGGGGTGCACTGCTGGTAGGAGTTGCCACCATGGGGGTGGCAGCCAGGCTGCCACCCACCATGGGGAGTCCTTGATGGGCCAACAGGCCAGTGGGGGCAGGCGGCAGAGCCAGAGTCTGGCCCTGCTGGTCTGCAGGGAACAGGGCCCTCCCTGTTCCCTGCTTCTGCGCCTGGTGGGGAGGCGAGGGTGGGAGGATCATATCGACGTCGCTGTGAGTCAGTGGGGCGGCCTGCGAGCGCTTCGGCTCCGGCGGCTTGGGGCGGCCCCTGTGGGGCGTCGTGACGGCGGGAGGCTGGGGATCGGGAGCGGTCGGCGCGCGCTCCATCGCTCGAACTATAACAATAGTTTGTGTGACAAAATAAGGGAAGCCTCGCCTCCAGTTGCACCTTCTTATTCCTCCCTCTCCACCGCCACCCTCCGTCGGACGTCGTCGAGCACGGACATGCGCATGCGCTCTTTGGCCCGGGCATCGTGGGCAGCCTTAGTCCTTAGTGTAGCCGTGTAGCCTCCCTGGCACCCCCCTTAGGTGGTGCCGCATGCTTCTTTGCGGCCGCAGGAGCCATCGGCGCCGGCGCGTGCTGGGTGCGAAGCTCTGCTCGCTGCGAAGCTCTATAGCCTCTAGGATCGAGTATAGTGAACTGGTGGTGTTTCGGTGATGCGCATCCATACAGATGCTACATTTTTGGCACTGCGCTGTGTAACAACAGTCCCACCCCTTTTTTCTTGGGTGCGCCGAGCCAGCCGCCCTCCCCCCCCCCCCCCCCCTCTTATTATAGCTCCCCCCTCTTATTTATAGATTTGGTCCTTGTGAGGGACTTGGCAGTCGTCTCGCCTCACCCACGTCGCCGCCGTCGCGCGGCGCTGGAGAGAGAGGAGGAGGGGGAGGGGGGGGGGGAGGGAGGAGAGAAAGGGAGAGAGAGAGAGAAGGTAGAGAGAGGGAGAGGGGGAGGGGGAGAGAGAGAGGGAGAGGAGAGGCGGGGAGAGAGCCCGAGAGGGAGAGGAGAGGAGAAGAGAGAGAGTGTACTACTAGTGAGAGAGAGAGAGGGGGGGGGGAGGGAGGGAGGGAGAGGGAGGAAGGGAGAGAGAGAGGGAGAAGGAAAGAGAGAGGGAGAAGAAAGAGAAGAGAGCGGTGGCGTGCATCTGTCGCGATGAGCAGCGTGCTTGCCACTCTCGCGGGCGCGCCAGCTGACGCGGCGGCCGCGGCGCTCTTTTCGGCACCACCGCTCGAGTACGCACCACAGGGCCCACCCAAGCGAGCGGCTTCCCTTCCTCCAACTGAGGAGGGGGAGGCTCTTCCATCGAAGAAGCGGAGGTGGGAGCCAAAGCCAGAGAAGCTTGCCGCAAGGGCTGCAGCTGTCGAGGCGGCCGCCAAGGCCGCCGCACTACTCGGCATTAAGTCCGATCCAACCGCGATCAAGAAGGAAAACATGCGTGCTCGAGCAGCCGCTAGGGCAGCGATCGTTGAAGGCGCGCACCGGGAGGAGAGCACGAACCGAGACAAGCTGAAGAAGGGGGCCAAAAGCGCCAAAGCGGCCGCTCCAGCAGCGGCCGGAGCGGGCTCCTCGGGCGGGTTAGAAGACGGAGCATCTGATGTTGAAGATATAGCTGAGCTTGAGCGCCTCGCGCGCACCGTCTTTGTCGGCAATGTGCCTCCCGACACTCGCCGCGGCGCCTTGTCCAAACATTTCACACAGTATGGACGCGTCGAGAGCGTGCGCATACGCTCGGTAGCCTCGTCGAACTTCAAAATGGCGCAGCGCGCTGCTGTGATCAAGAGGGCTATCGACACATCCGTGCGCGACGCGGTGAACGCCTACATCGTGTTCGCGGAAGAGTCTGCCGTCGCCCGAGCCATCGCTAGCAATGGGCAGATTGCCTTTGGTCGCCACCTGCGCATCGATCGGGCCGAAATACGCAAGCGCGCCGCCTCTGGGGGAGGAGACATGGCTGGAGCAGTAGAGACTGCCTCCAAGGCTGCCGCACACAAACGCTCTGTCTTCTTGGGTAATCTCGCCTTTGATACTCAAGAAGAGACACTTTGGGACGCATTTGGAAAATTTGGGGCAATTGAATACGTCCGCCTTGTACGCGACCCGCATACGCAGCACGGGAAGGGCTTCGGTTACGTTTGTTTTAAGGAGCGAGGCCCCGTCGAATCAGCGCTCTCTTTGCACGAGACCAAGTTCAACGGCCGGACCCTACGGGTATTTCGGTGTAAAAACGAGGGAAGTGCTGCTGCCGCCGCCAACGGTGGCAAGGGCAGCCCACGCGGCATCGTCAACGGTGGTATAGGGGGGCGTAAAGGAGCGGGTGGAACCGGGGTGGACTGGAAGAATCGCCCCGCCGCCTCTTTGCGCTTGCAGCTAGCGGCTAGTGCTAAGGCCAGGAAGAAGGCCAAAGGCGGCAGTGGAACAACACAGCACAAGGCCAAGAAGAAGGCCGGTGGGAATCGCAAGCTTGCCAAGGGGCAGAAAGCGAGCAAGCCGACCTTGACGCCAGCTCAGCTTGCACACATCAAGGCAAACAAGAATAAGGCCAAAGCAACGGCCAGGCGGATGTCTGGGGCGGGCGGTGAGAAATGATGTGTACGACTCAACAATGTCTTCTGTTGATGAAGAAGGCATGACCTAAGGCATAAGATTATCTTAGGCCCGTCCCCAAGTGTTGGTAGCTGTGGTGGTATGGGTGGAGCTGTGGATCATAGCAAGGAATTGTATGAACAAGGGGAGTGGGGAGGGACGAGGAGGAGCTGGGGGACATCGGGTACGGGCACGCGTATGAACAGGGGGCGGCGGGGCAGCTGCTGGCGGATCAAGAGGGTGCAACCTCAGGTTTGGTTGTTTTTTCGGCAACTACCCCTTCGTGAACGGTATAAGTTCTACTTTCAGGACCCCCTCACTAAAGTACAAAAGTGCAGGTTTCAGGTGGTAATCTGACGAGCCAGCACCGTATGTATGTGCGCAGCAGCAGTTGAAAGAGAAGTTGCGTTCCGTCAAAAGAGGGCCAGGTGGTAATTTTGTTTTCACTCAGAATGCTTGTTTTTTTTTGAGACAAGGACGCGGCGCGTGCACATAGCAACTCCCCCCCCCCCCCCCCCACGGTAACCAAGCGGATTTTTTCTACGCAGCATATTTTCACAACAAAACGAGGAGTGGTCGCGCGCACCAACGCTCCGCTGCGCATCGCGTGCCGCGCACTGACGCTCATCGAGCTGCGGCCTGCGCATCACCAACCCCATCGGCGCGCCCCCGGCTTCAGCCCGTCAGCGTCTCCGAACTCGTCTCCTCAGCCGCGCCTGCCGCCGGCATGCCTCCCTCCCCATTGCCCTCAGGCCCTATGGGCCATCACAATTCGTCAGGGCCACGCGGCCCATGGGTGGGCGTGGCAGGGGAGGAGTGGAGAAGGGGGGGGGGCTCGTGCCCCCCCATGGGCGAACTAAGTACAAACTTAGTAGATCCGACTGTTGGTGTAAACATGATGGGGTGGGACCAAATGAACAAATGAACGCTTCTCGCCTACCGCCCAGGGCCGGCGACCGACGAGACGAGCGACCTGCCCGCGCTTACCGCTTACATCTTACATAATGATATCGTTGCGAGGGAAGGAAGAGGAAGGTGGAAGATGGGATGCAATGTAAGAGATTTCTAGTAGTGAAAAAGTGTGACGGTGAGCGGTGACCGGGCGCAACACGGAACTTGGATCGCTTGGCTCCCTCTCCTTATCCCGCTATAGGCATGGATGCGGATGCTTGGGCTAATATGACGGGTAGATGATAGCGATGACGGGCGGAAGCGAAAGGTGTCCTGGCGCAAGTAGTGAAGTAGTCATGACGCGGGTTTGGTCGCTGCCTGCCTTGCATCGTACACGTACGAGCCGGGTGGTGCGTGGGTGCGTGTGCATGGGGCGCTAGCTGTCGTTCTTACGCGCGTCTCAGAGCACCAATGCAACGCACCTGCCAACAAGCCAAGCCTCCACACACCGCTGTGGTAGCACATACATGCAATGCCCAACCATATGTCATCTGGCACCATTTGCATGTCGATCGACACAGCATGCACACACACGCACGCATGCACGCACGTCAGTCAACGGATGAGGTCGCAATAGTGCCCTTGCCACGGCGTTGCCGTCTTGCCCTTTCCAGCATCACCGCAGCTACTCCCCCCTCTTCAATCTTGTGGGCTGTGGCGAGATAGTTGTTCCACCGATCGAGCGCAAGTGGCCCCCACTCGTTGGCCTGCGAAGGATACTCGACAGTTGCAAACCAGAAGAACACGGCCGCCTCAAGCCAGGTCAGCGGCTCTGATGCTGCAGCCTCTCCTTGCAGCTCTTCTAGCGTTGGGCCCATCTGTTCTGTCGCTACGAATCCCTGAATGGCAGGCGAGGCAGCGCCGTTGTGCTTCAATGACCCCGCGCCGCGAAGTGCACTCATGTACGCCTTGAGAAACAAATCAACGTTCCTCCGCGAGGCCTCAGTGGAAGGCAACCCCGTCCGGAAAATTTTGTGCAGATCATACCCCCGATAGTGCGCCCCCGCAAGCTCAAAGTCGATGAATTGCACTTGTGTGTCGTCCGCGGAACTCATTACATTGCTCGGCTTCAAGTCTCCGTGGCCATATATTACAGGTAGATCGAGCGCATCAACACATCGGCGCATCCGATCCACTGCCCCCCTGATCTCCACGACCGAAATTCCAGGGGGGAGGCTTTCGGGTGCACGGTCGATTCGCTCAAGCATCCGGGCCATGAAGCGCCACAGTGCTATCGGATCATCGGTCAGGGCAACACTCGGACTGTCACCCAAAGAAATCTGATCACACAGCGGCAGAGAATGCAATTTGGCTAGTCTGGTGGCAATCGCGCAGATCAGCCTGTCTGAACCTGCGGCGTGTACTTCCATCTCAGTGAGGTCGCGCATGCCGTCCATGTAGTGCGTAATCAGACCATCCTCACACCGGAACAAGACGCGAGGCCCAAGACCCGCGTCCGACGCGGCGAGATCGCCCACGCCCCTCTGAGGGTGGTAGGGAGGCATGGTCAAACGATCAGGGCTATCCGTGCGGACTCGGGTGCGCCACGGGCATGCATCCACAAAGACAGGGCGCCGTTCCCGTCGCAGCGCAGTACCTCTGCGGGCGACAGCCTGAGTTTTGCGAGCGGAGAGAAGAGCTTGACGACGACAATTCTCTCTCCACCGATCTGCTGCTCTCTGGCCATCTCGACGAGGTAGACGGCGTTGCAGAAGCCTGAGGTCAGCTGAGTGACTCTCTCGGGGGAAGAAGCGACGCCGGCCGCCTGAAGCACGCATGAGAGCTCTGGAGGCTCGCTCGAGCGCTGCGCAGGCTGTGGTGGACCGCAGCGTGGAAGAGAGCACCGTTGGCTGATCAGCTGTGTGCGCGGCGGTGCGAGCAGGCCGGAGACGGCGGCGAGAAAGAGGAGGAGGGAACCCATGGTTTGAGCGGCAAGGTGTGTAGCGCCACACGGAGGATGTCGAGGATCAAGAGAAAAAACGGGGGAGAGAGAGAGAGAAAAGAAAGACCCCCGCCACCGCCATCGTCGCGCCTCTCTCTCTCTCTCTCTCTCTCTCTCTCTCTCTTTTTCTTTTCGGATCGACAACCAACCCGCGACCGACCGACCGCCGGATCAGATTGGCCGCCGGGCGGCGGCTCGATAGTAATAAAACATCTGATGGTTAGATGGTTAGTAGCACGACTCCCGCTAGCCACTAGCCCACTAGCCCGGTACTTTCACGGCACCCCTCAGCGCACTTGCCCGTACACCTTGACGCGTGCTGATGCCACAGACACATACACAGATGTACACCCTCAAATTCTCCCCCATCGTAGACCCCCGGCTCCCATTACTAATAGCTAATAGTAATTACTAAGAGCTAAGAGGCTGCAACCTCATGTTTGATTGATTTTTTACAAATGTCCCCGTAAAATGGATATTAAAAATTAAGACAATACACCCCCCCCTCCTGCCCCCCCCCCCTCCCCTAGCCCCCCCCCCCCCTCGTACTCCGCCCCCTCCCTTCTCTTCTTCGCCTCTCTCCTCTCCCTCTCGCGCCTATGTCCCTCCTCCGTCCAATGGACAGTGCACCGGAGCTCGAGGCGGAGTGCGCACTTGCGCTCGCGCGCATGCACCAGGGCCCCTGGTGCCCATTGAGCGTAGGGCCAGGGGCTAGGTCAATACTTCTAGAACTTTTTCTAGAAGTTTGGGCGACTTCTCGAGCGCGTCATAAGTTTGGGCCCTCTCGAGAAGTGGGCTGCAAGTTTGGGGAGGCGGCGCTCACTCTCTAAGAGTAAAAGCACCCCTATTCTAGCCCGGTCACTCACTCATTTTAACCACTATTTCCCACCTCCCCTGGATGTCCAAGGATTCCGCAGGGTTCCCCCCTACCTGCCCCGCCAGCCGCCTCCCCCCTCCGAACGACCCCCTCCCGCCCCACGAAGGGCAATGGCGTCGGTGAGGGACCCCCCTCCCTTCCCCCGCGCGTGGCGATCTATTTTGGGAGATTGAGGGGGGCGCTCACGGGAGGGAATCAGAGTGGTGAATGTGGGGCGCATCACTATTAGAAACGCGGAGCTTCCGCGACGTCCGATCGCCCGCGATCGGCCGAAGAATGGCCTGGAGGTGGTGGCCATGCAGAATCCAGAGCTCTCGCGAGCAGGGTGGGGGGTCACTAGTAGGTCGCACGCTGGTTCTTGAGGGTCGCACACACTCGTACTAACCCGTCCTGGCCCCTCGCACCGCAGGAATGCCTCGATTCGATCCGGCCCGACGCCCAGGGCCATGGCCCCGATTGACGTCAACAAGCGCTCGCTTGGACGCCTGGAGGTGAAACACTTCAAGTGGCCGTGCGGCGCGACGGGCCGGTCGCGACCGGGCCGTTCCGAGCCTGCCTTGAATCCCCAAAGCCTCCTGGCCCGGCCCTACGCTTTCGCGCCCACAGTTCATCCGAAATCTTAAGAGCTGTTGTGTGTCGTGTTCACGTCTCACCTCCGCCTTCACCGCAAAGGCGTACGCCGAGGCCGCTAGGTTCATGAATTTGGCTCCTGGGGCGGAACCATTTCATGTGATGAGTTTAAGGTCGCCCTATGCAAACTAAAGGGCAGGAAAGCGCCAGAGGCAAGCGCAGTCGCGTGCGAAAGTTGGGCACTCTGGCCCATTCGGCCCGTAGCCTTGGTCTTGTTGTCTGTGTTGCGCAGGGCCAACTTCGACGCGATGTGCGCGTGCAGCGGCGGCGATTGGCGTGGCTGCTAGGGTGGCATATTAATAATTGATGCCTGTTGCGTAATTCTGTCTTAGTGGATGGCCGAGAAAGCGCCGGCAGCGCGCCCGGTCGCGTTGGAAAGTTGGGCACTCGGCCCGTTCGGCCGGGTGACGTTAGCGTAGTCGTCGGCGCCACACACGGCCGTCGATTTCGCGATGAGCGCGGGCGGCGGCGGCGATTGGCGTGGCTGCTCGGGCGGCATATTTGGATATGGCGCCTGGTGCGGCATCCTATGCCAGTGGGAGACCGAGAAAGCGCCGGCAGCGCGCCCGGTAGCGTTCGAAAGTTGCGCACTCGGCCCGTTCGGCCGGGTGACGTTAGAGTAGTCGTCGGCGCCACACACGGCCGTCGATTTCGCGATGAGCGCGGGCGGCGACGGCGATTGGCGTGGCTGCTCGGGCGGCATATTTGGATATGGTGCCTGGTGCGGCATCCTATGCCAGTGGGAGACCGAGAAAGCGCCGGCAGCGCGCCCGGTAGCGTTCGAAAGTTGGGCGCTCGGCCCGTTCGGCCGGGTGACGTTAGCGTAGTCGTCGGCGCCACACACGGCCGTCGATTTCGCGATGAGCGCGGGCGGCGGCGGCGATTGGCGTGGCTGCTCGGGCGGCATATTTGGATATGGTGCCTGGTGCGGCATCCTATGCCAGTGGGAGACCGAGAAAGCGCCGGCAGCGCGCCCGGTAGCGTTCGAAAGTTGGGCGCTCGGCCCGTTCGGCCGGGTGACGTTAGCGTAGTCGTCGGCGCCATGCACGGCCGTCGATTTCGCGATGAGCGCGGGCGGCGGCGGCGATTGACGTGGCTGCTCGGGCGGCATATTTGGATATGGTGCCTGGTGCGGCATTCCATCCCAGTGGGAGACCGAGAAAGCGCCGGCAGCGCGCCCGGTA
>CM030937.1:1945303-1978086 GCA_018136815.1 Isochrysis galbana
CAGCTCAAAGTGGAGGGGCGAAGCGCAAGGAGAAAGTTGCCACTCTCACTCCGTTCCTCCGTTCCGTGATGAGAGGAGCTCGGAGGGGAACTATGGTTTGACAGAGGGCCTTTGCGTGCGCGCGCGTATGAGTTTCGGCTGGGGCCTTCGAACGTTCAGGGGGTCAATCGGAGGCTTACGGTCGTCAAGTTCGCTCCACTCACCACAGAGACGAGACTTCAGCGCGTCGTGGGTCCAAGCGAACGACGCGTGGCCATGTTCGTGGCTGGTGGAGGTTTGTGGGGTTTGGCATCGGTGCTGATACAATCAGTGCACTGTTGACCATGCACCTCGTTTCGCATGCCATATCCCTTGCTGATCTCCCCCCCCCCGCCCCCCCGCCTTCCCTAGGAACGAGAGTCGCGTACTGCACGCGAGGCCGCCGCCAGCTCGCAGCGCTCGGGGAAGCTCAGCACGGCCGAACGGAGGCAGCAGCGCGAGGAGCGGCGTGAGCAGCGGCTTGCAGCCAAGTCGAAGAATCCCAACTCGAAGGCGGCGCACATGGTCGCCACAGCACAAATGACTGAAGATGAGTATTTCAAGCACAAGATTGAGGCGGCACCTGAGTTCGACATCGGCTGTGACCTCTTCTCGCGGCATCGCAGTGTAAACCTTGAGGAGAACCTCGCACACATGGCGCGTGAGCACGGCTTCTATCTGCCATACCTTGACTACTGTGTTGACGTGGCTGGGCTCGTGCATTACCTCCAGCAAAAGGTGTACATCGGCAATGTGGCGCTGCTCACGGGCCGCCAATTCCACTCCGTCGAGGCGGTGCAGGCTCATATGCGCTCCAAGGGGCAATGCCGCTTTGAGCTGGAAGGCAACGAGGATGAGTTTGGCGAGTACTACGATATGGAGGCTCTGGCCGCAGGCTCGCCGCTGTGGGAACTGGAGGCCGTGTCAGACGGCGAGGAGCAGGGCGAAGAAGAGGCAGATGGCGAGGGGGGGGAGGAGGGCGACATTGGCCTTCCCGATGGCTTCGACGCACTTTTCGAGCGCGCCGTCTCGCTCGGCGTCGTGAGTGAGGCGGACGTCGACAGCCTTACGGACTCGATTGCTGCCGGCTCGATGACCGAGGATGAGGCTCTCGCCGAATGGCTCCCAGCCGTACGGCACGCGCAGCGGGCGGCCAGGCGGCGCGATGGCAAGGTTGCAGACGCCACCGCCTCCAGCGTCCCTTCAGGCGGCTCGTACCGTGTGGTCTACAGGCCACTCGCGCTCTCCGTGCCCGAGGGCCCTGGTGTGGAATCGCTCCCGACGCTCAACCTGGGAGACCGTGAGGCTGGCCACCGTTCGATGGCCAAGTACTTTAAGCAGAAGTACAAGCCGTTAGCCAACGAGCCCGGCTCGCTCGGCTCGCTCGGCGTTCATCGGCCCGAGCTGGCGCGGCTCATGCACCAGTATGCCGACGCCGGAGTACTTTCCACCCAGCTGCAGATTAAGTTCAAGCCGTCGCCGGTCAAGTCGGAGCTCAACCGACGCGACTTGCACAAGGAGCAGCGCATGCATGTGATGCAAGGGTTGAAGAACAACACAGCCGGGCCGGGCAGGAAGCACTACAAGGAGCAGTCGCTCTGTTATTGATCGCGAGGCGGAGCAAGCTCGATGCGCACGCGATGGTTTGGTTGCTCCCCACTCCTGCGTGCGGCTGCGTTTTAATCCTGGTAAGGTGCGCCAGAGTCACAATCATTTATGTGGTTGGTGTCCACGTTGGTGCAACTATCTAGAACCATTGTGTAGTGCCACGAGCACCACAAGCCCACCCAACAAGCACGCGGGCGAGCCTCTTTCGGCCAGTTAATACAGGCACTTGGTCGGCTCCAGGGTGGCGACTGGCCATATCAACGGCATTCGGGCGTATGCCACCGCGCTAAGCTGCCACACGGTTTCTAAAGATGAACGCTGACGGTGAATCCTTCGATGTGTATGTGTTACCCCCCAGGAGCCAACGCCCCCCGATAGCTATCGGGGGCCCCCGATAGCTATCGGGGGGAAATTTTTTCCCGATCGCCAACAGCCCCCCCGAGAGCTACCGGGGGACCGAGAAAATCTCCCGAGAGCTATCGGGGGATAGCTCCTGGGGGGTGCCGTAAGCGGACCCCCCGATAGCTATCGGGGGAAGAGGAAATCCCCCGATAGCAAACGGGGGGTTCCTCCACTCTTTGGCTCGCTCTCCTTCTCTCTCTCTTCCCCCCTCCTATCCTCTGTTCTCCTTTCTCCTCTTTTCTCTGTTCTCATTCTCCCCCGTAAAAATAGTTGTTAAAACTTAGAGTATCTAACAGCTAACAGTTTTTGAAATGACATAAAGTTACTAGGATTAATATTAAAATATGATATATAAGTACAATATGGTAATTAAATTAAAGATTATTAAAGACGTGATATAAAAATAGTAAAATTAAAAAATCTAACCAAAAATTCAAGTAAAATTAAATATCGGTCATTTTGATCTCGTCAAGTAAAATATTAATATTAAGACTATTTAAAAGAAAGAAAAACCACAAAAAACCAAATAAAATTTACCATTATGTGTTTATTCAAACGATGCTATGACTATAAGTCTTCATTTTAAACTATGAATAATTCACTGAAAAGTGTATTTTCGTAAAAAATATTATAATAAATTATAATTAATTTATTAAAATTATCCATACGCTAATTCCGTTTTTGATTTTTATTCGAATAATTCATTGAAAAGTATATTTTCGTAAAAATATTATAATTAATTATATTTAATTAGCTCATTCCGTTTTTGATTTTTTATCATCCGAATAATTAATTGAAAAGTATATCTTCATAAAAACATTATATTTAATTGATTTACATTATTTCTACGATCATTCCTTTTTATTTTAACAGCATAACCTCCCTCTCTTCTCTCTGCCCCCCCCCTCTCTCTCTCTCTGCCTCTCTCTCTCCTCTCCTCTCTCTCTCTCTGCCTCTCTCTCTCTCTCTCCTCTCTCTCTCTCTCTCTCTCTCTCTGCCTCTCTCTCTCTCTCTCTCTCTCTCTCTCTCTCTCCTCTCTCTCTCTCTCTCTCTCTCTCTCTCTCTCTCTCTCTCTCTCTCTCTCTCTCTCTCTCTCTCTCTCTCTCTCTCTCTCTCTCTCTCTGCCTCTCTCTCTCTCTCTCTCTCTCTCTGCCTCTCTCTCTCTCTGCCTCTCTCTCTCTCTCTCTCTCTCTCTCTCTGCCTCTCTCTCTCTCTCTCTCTCTGCCTCTCTCTCTCTCTCTCTCTCTGCCTCTCTCTCTCTCTCTCTCTCTCTCTCTCTCTCTCTCTCTCTCTCTCTCTCTCTCTCTCTCTCTCTCTCTCTCTCTGCCTCTCTCTCTCTCTCTCTCTCTCTCTCTCTCTCTCTCTCTCTCTCTCTCTCTCTCTGCCTCTCTCTCTCTCTCTCTGCCTCTCTCTCTCTCTCTCTCTCTCTCTCTCTCTCTCTCTCTCTCTCTCTCTCTCTCTCTCTCTCTCTAGCGTCTGGGGGCTCGAGGATGGCCCCCCGATAGCTACTGGGGGCCGTCGTTTCCCCCCGATAGCAAACGGGGGCAATCTTTCGCCCCCGATAGCAAACGGGGCCCCGCCTTAAAACGCGATAGCTCCCCGGGGCATAAAAAATCCCCCGATAGCTCTCGGGGGATTTTCTCGGTCCCCCGGTAGCTCTCGGGGGGGCTGTTGGCGATCGGGAAAAAAATTCCCCCCGATAGCTATCGGGGGCCCCCGATAGCTATCGGGGGGCGTTGGCTCCTGGGGGGTAACATATGTGTATGTACGAAGAACGAGGTATGTTGTATGTTGTGGTGGCGTTGCGTGATTGGATCTGCCGTACCTCGGTGAGAATATTAAATAATTAAAAAAATCCTCTTAAAGATCTCCGCTACATGTGCGCGGCTTAAGGCAGCATGCTCGTGCACCTCCCTACTGCACCCAACCTTAACCACTATCAACCCCTTTCCCCTTCCTCAGTTCCCTCTCTGACGGAGACACTGGTTCCGGGGTGACCGTGCGCGCTGCTTCAGCCAGGAGTTGGAGAGAAGGGCGCGGGAGACTGTGGCGTCATCTACACGATGGCGAGGCTCGTTTTTTCTTACTCTCGTATCTCCCCAAGTGTCAAGTGTCCGTCGGCTGTTATCCGCCGGTTTTTACGTGGAGGTTCTAAGGTCTATTAAGCCAACTAAGTTTATACTTGAAGGTGCGGGCCATCAAAAGTCCCAGTGCACCACCCGAACACGGGGGGAAATTTACCCCGCGTATGTATATGTTATATTTACTAGAGTATTCGACCCCCCTCTCCGACCCCCCTCCCCCCCTCCCCCCCCCCCCCCCACACACACACACACTCAATTGCATTGCTGTGATCACTAGCAGGGTGACCTACACCTTGAGCTTTCTCAGCTGTGAGAGCATAGGCTGGCTCTCCGCGCCAATCGGGTTGCACGAGAGGTCCACCGACGACAACCGAAAGCTCCGCGCGAGCTCGCACAAGCGCTGCACGCCCGCCGGTCCGATCCGGTTGCGGTCGAGGATGAGCGTATGGCGGTCCTCCGACACCCGACACGCTCCTGCCTCAAGCACGCGACAGACCATGTCCAAGGCCTCGTCATCGAGATCCGCATCAGACAGACGCACGGTGGAGCAGTTGGAGGATACACTGAAGGTACTCCACTCGATGCGCGAGAGGCATGGGAGCGCGGCTTTGGCGAGCGTGCGTAGGACATCGCCGTCTGCACAACTCATAGCGCAGCGAGCGCAGCGAGTGGTTGGGGTGCGCGAGGGAGGCGAGACGACTCGCGATCCGAGGTGTCGTTCCGTCAATTGTGGGACATCAGTCGAATTGAGGATTAAGCTGGGTCGATCCCATTGGATCGTCGTCCGTCGGCCACGGGCTCCTCTCCCGCGTCTTTGCCGCACGTGCCACTGAGGACTGAGGACTGAGGCAACCGCCGGAAACCGGAAACTCTACCTCATCGCGCTCTCATATGATAGTATCAATCGATGTGCCGTCGGAAAATCAAGCTCCTCACGCTGATCCTGCTAGGCGCGACACGTTCCCAATTGGTGCGAGGCCTGCGCGCCGCCGCGAGCGCCGGCCGGCAGCTCGAGCTCATGTAGCCGAAGACCTCGAGCTGCAGCCGCGCCCAGCGCTCGGTGACGGCCGGCCCGTGCAGCGGCGCGCCGCCGGCCATCAGCGCGCGCAGCTCGGTCGAGCGCTTGAGGATGGGAAGAGAAGACGGCGGCAGCGAGGGCGGCTGCGTGGGCGGAGGCGGAGACGGAGGAGGAGGAGGCGAGGGAGGTGGCGGAGACGGTGGAGGGGGAGACGGCGGCGGCCTCGAGGGTGGCGGCGAAGGCGGAGGCGGAGACGGAGGAGGCGGATGAGAGGGAGGTGGCGGAGACGGTGGAGGAGGAGACGGCGGCGGCGAAGGCGGCGGTATGGGCGGAGGCGGAGACGGAGGAGGATGAGACGGCGGTGGCGATGGCGGCGTCATTGGCGGAGCGCGGAGACGGAGGAGGAGGAGGGGGGAATGAGGGAGGCGGCGGAGGTGGAGACGGAGGAGGAGGAGGCGAGGGAGGTGGCGGAGACGGTGGAGGAGGAGACGGCGGCGGCGAAGGCGGCGGCGAAGGCAGTGGTTGTGGTGGCTGGGTGGCAGTTGTGTGGGGGGAGCGGTTGCAGGTGGGCGGTTGTAATTGGGCGGTTGTAGGTGGGCGGCGGTTGTAGGTGGGCAGTTGTAGGTCGGCGGTTGTAGGTGGGCGGTTGTAGGTGGGCGGTTGGAGGTGGGCGGTTGTAGGTGGGCGGTTGTAGGTGAGCGGTTGTAGGTGGGTCAGCGAGAACATTATTCGTCTGACGAATGACAGCACAATGATCGATCTACTGACGCGTGCTGGGGCTTGAACGTGGGGCCGTTCAGTGCAGACGTTTTGGTATGACTACTTTCGGATTTGGAATCAATTCTCTGGTTGTCGTGCCACCAGGGCACATCGTGCAGTAGGCTGATGGTGATTGAACGCTTTTCCATGTTGTGGGGGTGATAGCGATTGAACGCGTTCCACTTGTAGGCTGGTGGTGATTGAACGCTTTTCCATGCTGTGGGGGTGATAGCAATTGAACGCGTTCCACGTGTAGGTTGGTGGTGATTGAACGCTTTTCCATGCTGCTGGGTGATGGTGATTGAGCGCTTCTCGCCTCCTTTGACGATTGTAAGCAAGTTTTCGACTTCTGAGATACACTAATTTCGAAACCCCAGTTTCCTCGCAGCGGTCCAATGCTTTCCACTATCTCACTCAACTCATGTTGATGATCATGACTGAAACTGATTCGAATGCCAGCCACCGCAAAGGAAGCGAGCGCAAACCAACAAACAGCCGTGCTGCACATCTAGACATCTGTGTGAATACGCAGCTAGCAGCCCGGCACTGCGTGGCAGGATGATTATGCGAAGCCAGTCTTGAGCGATCGAAACGTGATCGGTCTGAAGCACACCTCCAGTGTGTGAAGGTGTATGTATACCTTCAACCCGTTTTCTTATGATGACAACACAGCAGTCAATCCGCCCAACACCTCAATCCGCCCAAGACCTCACTCGCCTGCCACTCTCCGTAGCCAGTGGCCGGGCGCGTAGATCCTCATCCTCAAATTTCTCTTCCTTTTCGGCTCATAACCTGGACGGTGCATGCTGCCCTGGGTGGCCGTGACTCGTCCGCAGCGTCGAGTCCGGCACCGGTTGCTTGCGACTCAGCTAGCTCAGAAGGTGAAGGACTAGTGAGAGCGTCCGAGGCACCGCAGTCCTCAGGGTGCCGTCGAACCACACGTCCGCTCGGGCCGGTGCGCATCGACGAGCTCCCAAACGTCGAGCAGCCATCAGCGCTGGCACAGTAACCACTGCACAGCGAGTCATCCCACTGTTGCGGCTTGGTGTCTGGCGGCCTTCCCACCACAAGCTGGCGGATGGTGGGGACGGTGGGCAGCCAGTTGTAGCAGAGGAGCACGGTAAGCGGCAGTGTGATCGGCGCGAATAGCAGGTACCAGAAGAGCCCAATTGCGCCGAGCAGCAGCAGGAGTGGTGAGAAGAGCAGAAGTCCACCTGCAATCATGGCTGCCGTCGCCGGCTGCGCCTCGGCCGCGGCTGCAAGACGTGCCAAGGGCGTCTTGAGTGTGCCTAGTGCTGAGAGGGCAATGTGCGCGGCACCCCTCGCAACGTACGGCGCCGCTGCGAACGCGAGGGCGCTCACAATCACTGGGAGGCAGCAGAGGAGGCCAAGAGATAGAGCGAGGGAGGAGACAAGGAGGAAGGGTGAGAGAATGGAGGCGCAGAGGGCGAGTGAGACCAGGGCCAGGGGAGAGCCACTCAGAGTGCTCACTGTGCCGCAGACGCCAGCCGCCAACGCTATCGCCAATGCGCCTAACCCATCGAGAAGTTCGAGGAGGGGAGGCATCCCACTTCCCCCCTCCGCCCGCCCCCCCTCCCTCTTCTCTCTCCCTCCTGATTCCTCTCCTATTGTACTCCGTAGGTAGGAGTACTCAACTCGTTTGGAATTGTAGATTGTAGTCTTGTAAAAGGTCTTGTTGGCTACCATCCCTAGCCACATAAGTTGGACGAGCCATGCACCAACCGCGCACACACCCATCGCGGGGGAGTAGGGGCTCCGTTGCCGTCGAGGGCTTTGGTCCCTCAGCACTAGGATTAAACTAGGACAACAAGAAAACTCTGACACTTCCCCATCGCCTGTCGTTGTCGCATTCGCGAATCGACACTCGTTAGGCTTCTCTCTTCTCTCTTCTTTTCGTCGTTCGGCATTTATCGTTATAATTCTCTGCTTTCTCTCGTTCTCGGTCAAAAGCTTCGCGTGGACGCATGGGATCTTGGGTATTGCCCTTGACCAGACTTGCTCCGAGAAGTCACCTAACTTGCCTTGCTTTCTTGCCCTTCCCTTGGCCCAACTTGTCAAAACTTGCTTTTTTGTGAGTGGACTTCAAAACTATTGTTATAGTTTTAGCGATGGAGCGCGCGCCGACCGCTCCCACCTCCCAGCCCCCCGCCGCCACGACGCCCCACCGGGGCCGCCCCAAGCCGCCGGAGCCGAAGCGCTCGCCCTTCGCAGTCCTCCTCCCTCCCCTCTCTCCATTCCCTGATTTTCCCGGGCCAGCTCATATGCACACCGGAGGGTGACGGACGCCCTGCACGCCCTGCGCGCGCAGGCCAACACTCCCTTCTATTTAGGGGTAGGCCCAAAACTACTGATTTGTGATTGGCCAACACGAACACCAACACCGGACATGGACATGCGTTATACGTTATACGTTAGAGTTAGTTAGAATGCAGCATCCATGGCTACTCCTACTACCTACTATAAACAACCTTTTAATATTCTCGCCTCTCGCGTGGCCTAGTATCGTGCTATGCTACCACGCCTTCGCTCCTTTCCTACCCTTCACCCTTCACCTTCACCGCCAACCTGCAACCTGCCTTGCGGCGACTCCCCTTGTGCACTACTAAGGGGCCCGGGTCGGGGGGGGTGACTGGATATGCTGGCGGGGTGTCCCGATCTTTGGCGGTGAGGTTCTGACCCCCCTCCTCTTCCGCTAAGCGGTCGGGTTGTCTTTGTGTGGAGATGGACTGTTCCCAGGATCCGGGTAAGGCTCCTGAGACTCCATCCTTGGCAACCCACGCGTCCGTAGGCGGCCTATCGACTTGGGTAGCGGGTGAAGATACTTGGGAAGGCTTGGGCACGGGTGCAGTGGTGACGGGGTCCGCGCGCGGCGGCGAGGGCGAATTTTGCGGTGCATAGGGTGGTGATGGGTCCATAGGAACAGATTTCCCACGAGTAAGCTAACCGATGGGATAACGGGCCCAAGCAAACTCCCGGAGTTCTGGAAGCGAGCGCTGAACAACATTCGCACACTTAAGCTAACATCACCCATGGAGCAGTCGCTGGCGAAGCGACCGCGTCCGCCCGCGGAGGCCGAGCAGGTGCGTGCGACTCGCGTCGCGCCACACGGCCCGTGGCCTCGGCCACGCCACCCTCAGCAGCCTTGCTGGTCCCCCCCATGGGAGACAGCAGGCTGTGGACCCCACCCGGCCTACACCAGACGAGACACGCCAACCCTCCAACAGGCATGCCTTATGGCAGAGGCCTCACTCACCCTGGAGAAGGCCGCGCCGCCTTGGCGGCGCGGCCCGAGACCGGGTGGCCCTTATGGGCACACCTTCACGGTAGGGAGCGGTATGCCGCAGGGATGCCCGCTCTCCCCGCTCGCCTTCCTCCTCACGACGGAGGCACTCACCCGGGCCATAAACAACGACGACGACATAGAGGGAGTAGACCTAAATGGGTATAATCTGAAGATCAGCCAGTTTGCTGACGACACCGCGCTAATAGCTCGCGACTACAAAAGTCTTAAAAAGTCCCTGCATTGGGTGAAACTACACGAAAAGGCTACGGGAGGGAAGACAAACGAGAGCAAATTCCAGGGACTCCGGATGGGGGCACAAAGGACTCGCAAACCTCCGTGGGATATGCGAAAATATAACTGGATAGGAAACAGCGAATACCTGACAATATTAGGAGTCCCCTTGGGAGCGCCGGAAGCGCTCAAGCCCTTTTGGTCGAAACTAGCGGACAAAGTTGACGAAAAAGTCTCTAAGCTAGCACCGGCCACCGAACATATGACTATATTCGGAAGAGCGGCCATAGTCAACTTTATGATATATGGCACGCCCAGATACTGGCTGCAGACACTATCCGCTCCGAAGTGGTTCCACACGCGAATCCGCAAAGCTGCGGACACTGTCCTCTGGACAAGTCTAGTGGCGAAAGCACTTGACCTCGTCGACAGGATCGCCTGAGGCTGGGAAACATCCCCCCCCCCCCCCCTCCTCGAAGAGCCCCCTCGGCGAAGAACGCCGAAAACGAGCGACAAAATATTAACGGCGTGACATGCACGCCAGCACATGGAAGAAACGGGCCACTCAGAGGCACAGGAGGGAGGCGAGAACACTCCACTGGGGGCCGGTGCACCCCGCCCAACTCAGCCCCCCCCACGACCTGGGCCCCTACGTAGAGCACAAGGGGAGATGCCGCAAGGCGGGAAGTGTGGGAGAGGAAGGGAAATGGGCGTGGCTACTGTAGCTGATCCCAAGGCCACGCGCGGGGCGAGACTATTAAAAGGTTTTTTTTAATTGCGAGCACGACAAACACAACTCAGCCAGAAATCGAACAGCGACAGGTGAATCGAGAGAAACGAGCAAGCCAAAGGAAGAATCAACGAGAATCGAGACTGCGATGACCAACCAACTCGGACTAAATCTAGACCATCGAGAACGCATCAAAACAGACTTCAAACAACGAGCGACGGCCATCAAAGCCTCAAACAAACTTGTGACGAAAAACCGCTCCCACGCGGTGACCATGAGCGCATGGCCAAACAGGTGATGACTCTCCCTCAGAGAGCACATCATATCATATCAAAGGACTCGAACTCGAAACTCGAAATCGAAATGGAGCAACGGAAACGAAAGAAAGGGATGGGAGCGCGCAAATCGAGAGAAAGAATGAATGAAGACCGACGAACGACGAACGAAGAATGAGGGCTGCCTCGACACGCGCGCGGCGATCAAGACAAAGATCAAGAGGCAGATCAAGAGCGGGCCACATACCCAAGTCAACTCCCTAGGCAAGGCTTACTTCAAGCGATCAACAGACGCTCAAGTGCAAGGGCACTACTACCTACTATAGTCCTAGATGTTAAACACAGGAACAGTGTGGTTCTACGGAAGTCAAAAACAGTGTTTTTCACCGTGTTTCTTGGAGACCCCCATGTCCGGAACAGAGGGTTGCGCGCTGCGCGCGCGCGGTGAGTGAGCGTGCGAGCGAGGCCATAGCCATAGCATAATCAATCCCGCCACCTGATTGCCTGGCCTCCCACCTGCACCACTACACCACTAGCTACCAGCTACCACCACCTACCACCTACCACCTAGTTGGATGCAAGACAATCAATCATCAATCAGCACAATCATGCTTGACAGTTACAATTACAATTACACTCCCACAGGCCACAGGAACTACCGGTAGCTGTGAGCTGTGAGCCTACGGAAGATGGATATAAATATATATGTATAATACACTATATATGTATATGACCCGCTGTTTTCGGTACTGTGTTTCACCGTGTTTCCAAAAAAGCCAAAAACAGCTGTTTTTGGTGTGTTTCTAGACCTGACCCACCGTGTTTAACATCTAGGACTATATTACTTAATTGGGACTACACGAGCAGGAAGTAAGCGATGTATGTATAGTCAGAGGCATCCGTGCCTTCCTTCAACGTGACACTGACTACTACTACTACTCGGTACTTGGAAGCCAACTACAGGCGTTGCAAGGATGTGGTGAAGCACACTCCATCAGATGTGTACTCTTTGCCAACTTACCAAAGGTTCAACAACAGACTCGCATCCGAGCTTGACACCGGACTGGCAGAATTTACATTTACACGCCGAACATCATAGTCGTCATTGCACAAGGCGCGCCGCGGCGCGCTGCTCTCGCCGCTGGGCAACGAACGGCGAGGGGGGGAACGCCGCACGCACCCCGTGCTAGGTCCACTCGGGCTGGCGGACTGAGTCGACGACCTGAACGTGCTCGAGGCGCTAGGCGCTAGTGGACGAGGTGCTCGACCGGCGACGATGAGGTTGGACCTTGCGGCCGCGTTGGTTGTCAAAGTCGCGCCGAGGGACTTGCAGCTCTTCCCAGGACTCCGCATCGCGATGATAAATGCTGAAGCACTCGGCGTGGTGTAGAAGCCCTTTCGACCCGGGGTCGCGGTAGAAACGCGTTGAGTCGAAGCACCTATTTCGGTGCTTCTGGCCGGCAGTACAGAGTTAACTACTCCGGTCCGGAGCTAGGGAGAGGGGCGGTCCGGAGTTGCGGCGTGTTATTGAGAAATCCGCCGGGTGGAAGTTTCCAGGCCGCTGGAAGAGTCAGCCTCTCCATCTATATTTAGGACTTGGTGTTGCACGGCAGCTGGTGGAGCCGATCGATCGGCGGCGCGGCCGGGGGGAGAGAGCGTGGGGGGTGGGGGAGGGGGTGGGGGGAAGGTTAGAGATCGGTGGGGGGAGAGGAGAAAAAGGGAGAAAGCTGGGAGGAGAGGGCGGTGAAATAAGGAGAGAGTTTACTGGGAGATCTAGAGGAGAGGAAGAGAGTGGGGGAGAGGTTATGTTTTGGAGAGTCTCTCATGTGGTTTCTGGGCAGAGAGAGAGAGAGAGAGAGAGAGAGAGAGAGAGAGAGAGAGAGAAAGAGAGAGAGAGAGAGAGAGGGAAGAAGAGAGGAGGAGAGAGGGCGCGAGGGGCGAGGAGGAAAAAGAGGGAGAGGCGACGATGGGCGGCGTGCTCGACGGACTGAGCGAGGCGGATCTCTCTCGACTGCGCTGCCTGGAGGGGAGCTCTCTCCACGAGGCGCTTCGCGAGCTAGGCCTGACCAAGCTGGGCGACCGTCTCAGGGCGGTTCAGGCACTCGCCCCGCCTGGAACAAGCTTCCAGCCCCTCCCCGAAGAGCGGCGGGCTCTGTCTCCGCCCCGAACCACCTTCCAGCCTCTTGCCCAAGAGCGATGGGCGCTCGATCGCGAAACGATGGACGACGTGTGCCACGATGGTGGGCTTCTCAAGCGCGTGATGCGAGAGGGCGATGGGCCGACTCCCAGCATCCCAAGTAAGGTCAAGCTTCGATGCATCGGCAGGCTGGCTGTAGACGGACGACGCTTCGAGTCGGGCGTCTCGGTGGCCGCGCTTGGCGAGGGAATGCTCATACGTGGGCTCGAGCGAGGTGTACTTACTATGCGGCGTGGCGAGACGGCCACCTTCGTCTTCCGACCGGAATACGCGTACGGGCTTGAGGGGAAGCCAGCGGCTTGCGGAGGCCTCGTCGACGTACCGGGCGGCGCATCCGTGGTCTATGAGGTCGAACTGATCAGCTTGGAGGCACCCAAGCGCGAAGCATGGGAAATGAGCCTAGACGAGCGTCTCGATGAGGTGAGCTCGCAAACGTCTCGATCCGCGGCGTTGCTTTACCCCGCTTGCCCTCTCCTCGCACGACCCGCAATGGCACTATTGGTGCTGGGCTTGCTGCTCAAATAAATCGCCGGAGACCTGTGTGATCCCAGAGCAATGACCACGCATGTGCCTCTTCTGACCAGCGCCTCCAAACCAAGCACCTCTAAAGTATTTTCCGGACAGTGACAAATGGGCTGTGGCATCCTCACTTCCACCTGTCGTAGGCGATCCGTCTCAAGGCGGAAGGTGGGCGCCAGTTCGGTATTGGCGCATGGAAGGAGGCGCAGGTGTTGTATCACGCAAGCTCACAATTGCTCCTTGACGAGGCGCCGGTTGACGGCTACGACTCGCTCGGGGAGTTGAGGGCTCCAGAGGGTAGGGTGGTGGAGGCACGAGGCGTATTAGTGGCCAGTTTGCTCAATGAGGTGCGGCATTGGCGACGTGCTAATGTTGGGCACTCAGCGACCTATTGCCTGTGGCGCGGCCGCATCCGCGGCCATCTCTAATGCACAAGCCAGGACGTTCCAAGTCTGAGGGAGGGAGGGAGCCCGCTCGCATCTGCTGCTCCTCTGGACGACAGAGAACACGGCAGCCGCGCTCTCGTCCATGTCTCTTCCATGAGCCACCTCGCGTCCCTCACCTCGCTCCTCTGCGGGCCCTTAGGCTGCATGCGCTCTCCACCGAGACGATTGGTCTCGTGCAATCCTCGTGTGCAGCGCGGTCATCTCTCATCTAGTGGACCCTCTTGGGATGGATCTTGACTCGCATATCAAGGCACTATACCGCCGCGGTCGCGCTTATGCCAGGCGTAGCGAGTTCGAAGCTGCTCGAGCAGACGTGAAAGAGGCGGCTAAGCTCGCACCCAACAATCGGCAGGTGTGTTCAAACCAGCGGTCTCAAAACAACATGGCGGCAGGCCCTGCGCCGCTCATGCCGCCGTGGGCACCGCCTGCAAAGAATAGTCGAGATCTTGATGGCGTGCCGATGCGCCTACTACGAACCCCATGTTGCCGGAGTAGGTGCGAGAACTCTGGGAAGAGCTGCGCACCCTCGAGAAGGATCGCAGCGTGGGTGGTCGGGCCGTGATGGCGAAAATGGGCACTGCGGCAGGCTTATACAAGGGGCTCCACCTTCGCCCCCGCCGTGCGAACACACGGCCACGCGTCTGGATGGACGTCTCCATCGGTGGCAGAAGCGTCGGTCGAATCACATTCGAGCTCTTCGCTGAGGCTCTCCCTCGTACCTGCGCCAACTTCCGCGCGCTGTGCACGGGGGAGGTGGGCCTCTCGCCTCGCACAGGCAAGCCCCTCTGCTACCGAGGTTCCACCTTCCATCGGGCTGTCAACACGGATGATGGGGCGCCACAGTATATGCGCGAGGGAGCTGACGGCACCGGCCGCTCGTTCGAGATTTGGAAAGGCATGTTTGTTCAGGGCGGAGACATCGTCAACGGCGATGGCACAGGGAACGACTCTATCTACGGCGAGGCGTTTGACGACGAGAGCTTTGAGTTCAAGCACAACGACAAGTACTTGCTCTCCATGGCAGGCACGCCACCTATGCGCCATAGGCAGGCCGAGGCGCGCCTGCATGTTCCCAATCGCAATGGCTCTCAGTTTTTTATCACGACCAAATCGACGACCGCAAACCTCGGCGGTGCATCCATCACGCACTTCGACTATCGGCACGTCGTCTTTGGACGCGTCGCAACCCGCGAGGGCGTCGGTATAGTGAACATGATCCAAAAGCTCCCTACAGATGTAGAACACGGTCATCGCATCCTCGAGCCCGTCATCATCACCGACTGCGGAGAGGTGACACCCAGTGACGAGCCCGACACGGAGGGTTGTTTCAGCGCCGACGCCGAGGATTCAAAGGAGGAGCAGGGTAAGCCGTGGTTTCAAACGGCTACGGAGGCTGAGGCAGCACAACAGGAGGCGAACGCCACCGCTGCAACAGCACGCGTCGTGCCGCAGGTTGATCCTGAGGACAATATTCGCTCCGCGGAAGTCGATGACGATGATGCCACATAGCGCCCTGACCACAGGAGCACACACTCTGGACGGGGGTTCTCGGCCACTCTCTCTCATTGAGAGTGGCGGGTTGTGCGCGAGCAGTTGAGTGCAGACGTTACGACCTCGTACCCACACGCCCACTCCCCGATCTCAACCGCCAGGGCTTCACGCTCAGGTGACCTGCAATTGCAGGCGGCAGTGGGCGTCCCTATACTGACACGCGCACCGAGACGGCTTGCGCTCGAAGCAAACGCGAGTTAGAGCTATCGCTAGCGGAATGCCGCATTTTGCGGCTTACATTATACTGCCTCGCAGCACACCCAAGCCAAGAGGGTAGATGGCCCCCTAACCACCTTTGGGAAGATGGCCCCCTCTCTCCTTATACCTGCGCTTCACCACCCACTCAGACTCAGAACCACGGGCATGTCCCGAATGCTTAGTATCTCCATATTGATGCTGGATTTTGGATTGCTACCGATCCCTTTCAAAGAAACCAACGTCGGTTGTAGGGAGGTCAAACACTGATTTATAACTACTAACATGTGGGGGGGGGGGGCTGCATTTCTTGACCGCCCCCCCCAAGCCCATAAAAACTCCCAAGGCGCAAGGGAAGGGGCTCACCTGCCGGCGCCCACGAATAAATTCCCGAGGAAAATGGTGGGTGTTACCGCCCCCCTCGCGCCCCCCCTCTGCACACGCGTTGGGGCTCTAACCGTCAAGAACTGGCGGTCGCGCCCCGGGGCCGATAAGGTTATTATTTCGGAGCCGTTGTTTCATGACACGCGATTCACCCCGAGATACGTCCGCGCGATCGGGGCCCGCCACGCTTTCATCTGGTGCCTAGAGCGCAGGGGGGGACGTCAGTCACCCGCGGAGCACCCCGGGCACCCATAGCGCGTGCACACGACTGCCTTGGCCACAAGATAGTCCATCCTGACCGGCCCGACCCGCCCCTCGCAGGAATCGCCCGCGTTCGTCCTCGACAACGACCTCGACCTCCTCGACGCTGGGGCCGTTGGCTGGCGAGCGCCAATGTCCAGGCAGCCCTCGCGGCGCTCCTCTGCTCGACAGCGCCTCACCTGGCGCTGATCGACGAGGCTCGGCCTGGGGGCGACCTGAGGACGGGACATGCCGCGGCGCTCCACGCCGCTGCGCTCGAAAAGGCTGAAAAGCTTGCCAGAGCGCACAAGAGCAAGAGCGCTTCTGGCTTCTGGCGAGACCACGCCACCGGGGGAAGAGCTAATATTCGCCCCGTGGGTGTGGCAGCCTTGGTAGGTGATGCAGGAATTGTCCCGACGCTGCCGGTGGAGCGCAGGAAAGCCTCCAAGGAGTTGCTGGCAAGGGTAGCGCGCCTGGTCAAGGCATAGGCCAAAGCCAAAGGCGCCTGGCCGATGTGGCCTGTGGCCTACTATAAGGCGAAGAAGGCTAGGATCCGCGGAGGCGACCCGCGGCTAGTCGCCCAGGAAGAGGCGGCGGAGCTGGCAAGGCTCTGGCGCGAATGGTAGCGCGGCCATTTGTCAGCTACGGTTCCGCTGGCGGCGCCGCGACGGCCAATTTCGACGCAGCTTGGGGGCGCGTCGCGCGTGATTGGCGTCGCTGGCTGGGCGGCACCAGGATATATGGATATGGGGCTTGGCGCGGTGTTGGCATCCCCTCCTCCGCCCCTCCGCCCCAAAGTTTTTCTGAGCCCACATGGAAACGCAGACAACTTCTTAAACAAAAAGTTCGATCGCGGATGCGAGAGCCTTCCCGCATGAATTGAGCATGTGGCCGGTTGGCGGTTGGCCGCTCGTCAGGTTACGCATCTTACCATGGGCTTGTGGCAGGATCGATGCCCAAGAAAGAGGTTGCAACCTCAGGTTTGGTTGTTTGTTCGGCAACTGCCCTCATGTGGGTGGTATAAGTTCTACTTGGACGACGTACCCCATCGCTCGGCGCGGGCGCAAGGGGGGGGGGGGGGCACGATGGCTCACGCTTGGGGGCCCGAGAAGAAAAAATGTGTTGCGCCACTTTTCGCCCACGGCATCTCACTTATCTCTTACACGCACCTCATCCCGTACACGCTGCTTCTAAGCGGGAAACCGAAGCGCCAAAATTGGCGCCTCAAGCCGCGGCAGCAAGGAGTTAACAAATGTAAACGGGTCTTTCGATTGGACGCGACCTGAGTGAGTGACCGAGCTACACATACACGTTTTGATTCAAACTCAAGACAGCGCGGCAATCAATCCATTCAAGCCCCGATGCCCTCGAACTCAATTACCCCCCCCCCAAAGAAACAAATTGCGACTCCCCATTCAACGCGACCACGCCTTGGTGCGCCGACGGTGTAAGATCGCAAAATGGCGCCGGCACTTGTCGCGCAAGAAGGGCCGCGCGCGGATACTCCCTGAGGAAAGGGTGGCCCCAGAGCTCCGATGCCCCTTGCCCACCGCAGCCAAGACGAGAGAGTGGCATCGAGTCCAGCAGGCGCGAGACAAAATCCCTCGCTCTCGCGCTCATGGACGCAGGATAAGTGACCTCAGTGTCGCACGAAATGATCCGCCGGCAGAGAGAGTGATCGTCCCCATCATCGACGAACGGGGACTGGCCGACGAGCATTTCGTACACGATCACCCCTAGGGCCCACCAGTCAACGCCAAACTCGTGCCCTTCGTTCAGGATGATCTCTGGTGCGATGTACGGCAGAGTGCCGACGGCAGTGTAGGTGCGACCGGATATGACCTTACCAAACCCCAGGCCAGTGAGCTTCAAGTAGCCACGGGCATCGATGAGCAGCTTCTCCGGCCGGAGGTCGCGGTGGACGATGCCCCTCTCGTGAAGATACTGAAGTGCGCAGACCGTCGTGGCCGCGAAAAACGCTGCGTGCGTCTCGCTGAGCCGTCCTCGCAGAGACAGAACCTCGAGGAAGTTGCCATTGGGCAGCCACTCCATCAAAGTCTTGTGACTATGCAACCGCTCAAAGACACGGAAGACCTTCACCACCGATCCATGATCGCACGCGAGAAGCAGACGCGCCTCCGTCGCTGCGCGAGTACGCATTGTGTCCCCTCCCATCTGACTGGTGTCGACTTCCTTCAGCGCGAAGAGCCGAGCCGTGGAGGAGCCACCGCCGTTTGTTGGGGCGAGACTGACCAGCCGCACGGTGCTCCGACTGCCATGGCCCACGATTCCCCGGTCGACTAGATCGTCCAGCTGGGCGGACAATGACCCGTCAGGTTCATCACTCACAACATCGGAGGATGCCGTGCCCGTCTGATCGACTGTCTCATCAGTGGCCTCTCTTACCCGTGAGTTGTGAAAGAACAACGACAGGACAAGGACAGCACCACCTGCCGCGAGGCGCTTATCCGTGAGTGCTCTGGTAGCGACAGCGGGTGCGAGGGTGCCCAGCCATGCAACTCCCCCTGCTGCCGCTGAGGCCGCCGCGAACGCCAGTCCTCTTTTGGTGGCTAGAAGGAGGCGTTGGAGGCTGGCGTCGTCCTCCTGGGCTGACGGCGGCGAGAGCGGCTGCGAGAGAGTTGCCGAGAGTGCGTTGGCGGGCGACTGACGCGAGGCCGAGCCTGCGGTCGGATTCATCTTGCCTCGCGTGGGGAGCTCCACCAGCCTTCGTGGAGAGTGCGTCGCCGAGCCTGTCGTTGGGGTCTCCGGGCGGAGCAACAGCCACGCGGTGTCGTGCTCTCTGTGGGAATAACTTCGTGATGAAAGAAGGAGAGGCTTACTACGGGGGGTTCGTTCCCGCGGGGGGGGGAGGGGGGGGGAGGGGGGTGGGGGGCGCGGGGGGGGGACGGTCTGCTCGGCGGAGGCGATGGCGAGATGGTCTGCTCGGGGTTGGCGAGATGGGACGAGAGTCGGCGGAGAGAGAGAGGGAGGGAGGGAGGGAGAGGGGAGAGGGAGGGAGAGGGAGGGAGAGAGGGAGGGGAAGAGTAGGGGAGAGTAGGGAGAGAGGGAGAGATCTGTGCGGGGGGGGCTCTCTGGAGAGAGGCGCGAGGGCATCTGAGAAGAGAGAAAGAGGGTGGGTGGCAACGCCAGGGAATCGGGAGAGGAGCGGGGTGAGGTGAGGAGAAGGGGGGAGGAGGAGGAGAGAAGAAAGATCTCGGGGAATCTACAGGTGAGAGACGTGCGCCAACCTCCCCTCTCCCTCCTCGAGAGAGAGAGGGGCCTCGAGGCGCCGCGCCGCGCCGCCGCGCCCCCAGTCTCCTCCTCTCTCTCCACGCGCGGGGGGGGAGGGGGGGGTGCGGGAATCCCTCCATCCCCCGGTGGGACTCTGAGGCGGACGAGCATCGCGCTCGCAGATGAAACCTCCCGCGAGTGTGCAAAAGACTTGCCTGCGCTCTTAGGCAAGTCGCAAGACGTCGCCGCAACTCCTCGCGAATCTCTCCATAGTCTGCCATTCTGCCAGAAAGATGGAAGAATTGATGGGGGCGAGACTGACCAGAGAGAGAGAGACACAATACACGACATTCTGGGAGAGAGGGGAGGCCGTGCAAGGGGGGCGCCGCGGGGCTGGCGCCCGATTTTCATTCCTCTTTGGCTTGCTCGGCTACTCGGTCGACCGGGACCCCGACGCCCCTCCCCCCACTTCCCACTGACGCCCCTCCCCCCACTTCCCACTCGGCTCTGCGACGCACTCTCCACGAAGGCTGGTGGAGCTCCCCACGCGAGGCAAGATGAATCCGACCGCAGGCTCGGCCTCGCGTCAGTCGCCCGCCAACGCACTCTCGGCAACTCTCTCGCAGCCGCTCTCGCCGCCGTCAGCCCAGGAGGACGACGCCAGCCTCCAACGCCTCCTTCTAGCCACCAAAAGAGGACTGGCGTTCGCGGCGGCCTCAGCGGCAGCAGGGGGAGTTGCATGGCTGGGCACCCTCGCACCCGCTGTCGCTACCAGAGCACTCACGGATAAGCGCCTCGCGGCAGGTGGTGCTGTCCTTGTCCTGTCGTTGTTCCTTCACAACTCACGGGTAAGAATGGCCACTGACGAGACAGTCGATCAGACGGGCACGGCATCCTCCGATGTTGTGAGTGATGAACCTGACGGGTCATTGTCCGCCCAGCTGGACGATCTAGTCGACCGGGGAATCGTGGGCCATGGCAGTCGGAGCACCGTGCGGCTGGTCAGTCTCGCCCCAACAAACGGCGGTGGCTCCTCCACGGCTCGGCTCTTCGCGCTGAAGGAAGTCGACACCAGTCAGATGGGAGGGGACACAATGCGTACTCGCGCAGCGACGGAGGCGCGTCTGCTTCTCGCGTGCGATCATGGATCGGTGGTGAAGGTCTTCCGTGTCTTTGAGCGGTTGCATAGTCACAAGACTTTGATGGAGTGGCTGCCCAATGGCAACTTCCTCGAGGTTCTGTCTCTGCGAGGACGGCTCAGCGAGACGCACGCAGCGTTTTTCGCGGCCACGACGGTCTGCGCACTTCAGTATCTTCACGAGAGGGGCATCGTCCACCGCGACCTCCGGCCGGAGAAGCTGCTCATCGATGCCCGTGGCTACTTGAAGCTCACTGGCCTGGGGTTTGGTAAGGTCATATCCGGTCGCACCTACACTGCCGTCGGCACTCTGCCGTACATCGCACCAGAGATCATCCTGAACGAAGGGCACGAGTTTGGCGTTGACTGGTGGGCCCTAGGGGTGATCGTGTACGAAATGCTCGTCGGCCAGTCCCCGTTCGTCGATGATGGGGACGATCACTCTCTCTGCCGGCGGATCATTTCGTGCGACACTGAGGTCACTTATCCTGCGTCCATGAGCGCGAGAGCGAGGGATTTTGTCTCGCGCCTGCTCGACTCGATGCCACTCTCTCGTCTTGGCTGCGGTGGGCAAGGGGCATCGGAGCTCTGGGGCCACCCTTTCCTCAGGGAGTATCCGCGCGCGGCCCTTCTTGCGCGACAAGTGCCGGCGCCATTTTGCGATCTCACACCGTCGGCGCACCAAGGCGTGGTCGCGTTGTACGGGGAGTCGACATATCCTCATGCCTGCGGTGGATGAGTGGAGGTGAAAACATTCCGTCGACGGCCGCGTGGGGAACGGCATCATCATATCTTGTTGACTTAGGTTTTCTGGCGCACACGCTCTTGGTTTGCTAGATGCTTTCCGGCTCGTAACCATGTGACTTGTGAGAGAGTAATGCCGCACAATGTCAAGCCTTCATCCAGCAAAGGTACGACAATAAATTCCTGATCCTCTGGCTACCTGTTTCAAACCCGATTGGCCATTTGCACTGCACACGCGCCCGAAATCGCCCTTCTTTCCCCTACCTCGTCGTCTGCCTTCCCCTCCAAACCAATATCCAATCGTCCTAAAGAGAGAGCCAATGATTTCAGATTGGACGCTCCTGACCGGCTGGGATGTTCCGCTCAACGCCTTCATTCAAATTCAGCAACTTTGGCCGCTTTTTATCTTTATTTATTCTTAAATAATTGCTTTGTTAGACGAGGCCAGGGAGAGCTGAGGGACTGAAGCCTCATTGGTTTATTTCTCTTCGGGCCGCCCCACCCCCCTCCCTTAGGACCCTGAGAGACTTGTGACTTGTACGTTCTCCCACCGAACCCCTTTAAGGCCCAAGGCCCTTTAACTATTACTATTGTTGAAACAATAGAATCATGCAACGCGCTTCACTTCCGTGACACGCGCGGGGACTCGCGTGCACCTGGTTGACAAGGTTTTCTGCACGCGCGCCGATTCGGCGGTCGGCGGCGCACCATCGTCTGCAATGGCCCGATCGTTCGTCGCGGCGGGGTGCGCGGGCGAGAGCGGCGCGTTCCACGACCCTTTTGTTGTAACAGGCGTACCTGGGGTTCACGCTCACCGGGTAGGGCGGGCCAGGTAGAAGTAGAAATATGAATATGTGATTTTTGATTTTTTGGTTATCCAAATATGCCTGAGACAGAGAGAAAATATGCAGAAAACATGTGCTGTTCGTCCCTTTGCCCAACATCCTGGGATGTCGTGGCTGGATGAGCACTGGACGATTTGGCGTCCTTTCATGCGGTTATTCTTGCATTCT
Organism: Isochrysis galbana; assembly: GCA_018136815.1. NCBI lineage: Eukaryota > Haptophyta > Isochrysidales > Isochrysidaceae > Isochrysis > Isochrysis galbana. Next base: position 1,967,391 of record CM030937.1, read on the forward strand.
CCCGCCATGAATCGGCGGCAAGGTGCCGCCGCTCCAAGCCCCATCAGGGCCCTGAAGTCCATAGCGTTACTCGCTTCCCTTTGGCGCTTGAGTTGTTCCGCTTTCGCCTTATCTTGCTCGCAGGTACATTGGCGGAAGCTTACTTGATTCTTGCGGAGGAAAGATATAGCCCACGGCTTATCGTATCCTTTGCACCCCCCGGGGGTGCCGTGGATGGCTATTTCTCCCTCCGGAGTGACGCATTCGACCGAAGAACGGACCGCGTAGTCTAGATTGAAGTTCTCTCCGTCGTCGAGAGTTACGTGGAAAATGCGTGGGAAGCGGTGTCCCAAGGCGGATGTGTCCGTGTAGACGTAAAAGTGCCAAATCGAGCGTTTGCCCGATTCAACCTTCGTGATCCCTTCCACGGTGGTCTTGGCGCGTTGTTGGTTTCCCCTTAGTACGTGGAAACCTTCGCGTTCCAATGCGTTTGCTAGGTGTCGAGTTTTCGTTTTGTAGGCCTTCACCGGGTCGAAGATCGAAGATGCGAAATACAATGTAAGTCGCCACCTCCTTCAGGGAGGACCGGATGGCGCTAGACTTGCGCGGAGCCGAGTCGGCTAGAGCGCCGTATGTAACTGCGAATTCGTGAGAGATACCCGAGAGGGCCGCTTGGAGCTTGTCACCATAGGCGGCTTTGAATTGATCGTGAGCGTCCTCATCGACGTAGAAAATCCATGGACCTTTGCGTCCTTTGTCCATGCCATCCGGAGTGGCATCCAAGCCTTCCAGCTTGGAGAGAAGGTACTTCATATAGGTTGCCACATCCTCGCTTTTGATGTCCTTTTTGTCTTCAGCTAGCTGCGCTAGCTGTATGAAGAATGGGGTGTCGTCCGGTTCCTCCTCCTCATCATGAGGGGGTGAGGCAAATTGTGTGGTGCTGTGTTGAGGCGGATTTGGCTCCGATTGTGGGTCCGCCCGCTTGCGCGAGGGCGGCGGGTTATGCTTGGCTTGTTGATGTGGGGCTTGTCTTGCTTCTTGGGGGAGTTTCCCTTTGGGGCCGGCCGCCTCAGCGTAGGACTGCTTCTGTGCAATGTTGTTGGGGGGGTTGGAAGCCGTAAAGGCCCCAAGAATTGTTTGTTGTGTCAAGTGCCCGCCCACGAGGGGTGCACTGCTGGTAGGAGTTGCCGCCATGGGGGTGGCAGCAAGGCTGCCATCCACCATGGGGAGTCCTTGTTGCACTGGCAAGCCCGTTGAGGCAGGCGGCGGAGCCAGGGACTGGCTCTGCTGGTCTGCAAGGAACAGGGCTCTCCCTGTTCCCTGCTTCTGTGCCTGGTGGGGAGGCGAGGGAGGCAGGATCATGTCGACGTCGCTGTCTGTCAGCGGGGCGGCCTGTGAGCGCTTCGGCTCCGGCGGCTTGGGGCGGCCCCTGTGGGGCGTCGTGACGGCGGAGGGCTGGGGATCAGGAGCGGTCGGCGCGCGCTCCATCGCTCGAACTATAACAATAGTTTCTCCACGCCAAACATAGAAGACGGTCCTTAACGAGGAAGGCTCGCGCTCATAACGAAATATTCATATTCATGCTAAAAAGGGGCTGCTTGTGAATACAACACTCAACACTCCTCGCCCATGAGTAAGGCACGCGCAAGCGGGCATGTACGATACCAGGGGGGGCCTCCTCTCTCCCCCACTCCGCCTTCTATCCAAATATGCAGAAAATATGCCAAAATGTGACGAAAGAAATATGCAGATATTTGACAAATCTACCCAACTATCAAGTATGCCAAGTTGTCGATCTGTGATCTGTCGGCGATGTAGTCTAGAACGGAGAACGGGAATCGCGCCACAACGGAAGCGAGGGGCAATCCTGCCACGCAAGATTCGAAGAAACCTACCATATTAGACGAGACAAATGCGACGTACCTAAGTAAGGGGAGATACGAGATATGAAGAGACCAATCAATTGTGAGCGCTCAGTCGACGTCTGTCGCTTCCACTGTACCGAGCTCGCGCACGATCGATCGACAAGCAGCGCTTGCAAGGCGCCCCGCCACGCACTTCGCAAATTAAGCCCGATTGCCCCCAAAACCAGGTAGAGGGACGCGGGGAAGATAGCAAATTAAACTTGTTTGTGAGGGCGTCTTGGAGGAATGAAAAAGAAGAAAGGTGGGGAAGAAGCTTCCTTTCTCCTCGAGAGAGAGAGAGAGAGGGCGCTCCACAGCCACAACCCAAGATCCTAGGGGACCACGCGAAGTCTTCGACCAAGAACAAGAGAAAGCAGAGAATGATAACGATACTGCATAATGCCGAGCGACGGCGACGAAAGAGAAGCGTAGCAAGTGTCGATTCGCGCGAATGCGACAGCTACTGGTGAATCTGTGAATCTGCTCATGGCTCATGGCGGCCGGAGTGCCCAACTTTCGCACGCGAACGGGCGCGCTGCCGGCGCTTTCTCGGCCATCCACTGAGATGGAATGCCCCAACCGGTGTCTTCAGACCCGTTAGTCCGAACACCAGCGACAAGGGGGGGCTGACCACTACCGTGCTCTCGCTCAAGCGCGGCGAACGTCGGCCTGTCAGGCGGGTCGGTCGCCAGCTCGCTCTGCCTCGAATTCGGATTCAAGCTGGCAGAAAGACGAGGGGAAATCTCCCCCCGGTCCCACGATAAAAAAAATTGGGCCTCCGGATCAACAAGAGTTTTTGTTACAACCCACTCTCCCCCACCTCTAGGGGTGAGGTTGCTCAACACGACCTGCGCATTGCGCCGGGACGAGGATTGTGTTGCGGCCACTATCCCGGAGCTACCATCAACCATCCCACAGGCAGCTTACTCCGGGGCACCTCTATCCCGCGGGCACAAATCAGCATTCGGCGCCCTTTGAAGAAAGGAAGAGAGTGGAGGTAGAGGGGAGGGATTCTGTTCTCTGTTCGCTCCGCCAAGCGGCGTGCAGACAAGCCCCCCCTCTCCACGCGGGGACTCCCCCGCCCCCTCTCCACCCGCACCTCTAACGCGAGCTTTCAGTTTCTTTCGGGCAAGGCAAAGGCCCTCCTTGGCTGTTGCTCCACCGGGGCCCCCACGACTCCCCGCTTCCCACCCGGCTCTGCAATGCACTAAGAGCACTGACTAGTGTGCGCACTGTGATGGCCGCACAGAACAATCGAAATCGACAGCTACAAAACAATTCACTTCCCAGGCAAGAATGGCTTGCTGGGCAATGTTGAACTTCGCAGGTAAAAGCAACAGTCGGACACGTATCGCCGTCGCTCGGAGAAATCTCTTGCGCGTTCGCAGAAGGTCAATGGCACAGCCAATTTTCTAGCCTCGATCTAAGTCAGGTCACTCATGAGCACATGCGTGCCATCTGCAAATGAAGCCTGGGCGCCACTCTCATATAACACAGGCGTCGACGAGGTCGGCGCTGTTTTCATGGCGCGGTCTGAGCTTGTGCCACTGCGACCTCGCCAGTGGTGCGGCGAACAAGATGTATCGTTTCTGCGTTTGCCCTTGCCACGCTGGCCCTGCCCGCCCTGCTCATGCCTCCCCTTGCCAACGACGATGTTGCGAGCAATGCGCACGATCGATAGCAGAGCTCTAGAGCTGTCGCGCGCGCGAAGCGCAGCGCGTGCGCTGCGCAGGCCTCTAGCTGTACCTGTCCAGCAACTACAAGCCCGAGACCCTCTCGGTGGAAGAGCGGGTGCCAAGCTTTAGAGCGCGGAAATCCTGCGGCGACACATTTTGAAAACAACACTCATTTCACGGGGGGGAAACACGCACTGTGGATAATTTATAGTCGAGGTCGCGTCGCCCGATTCCCTAAAATATTTAGGCTGTCGGCTCGGTTTCGCGGCAGGGCTAGGCCCGGTCTAAACCCACAGAGAGAGAGAGAGAGAGAGAGAGAGAAGAAGGTGGGGGCTGCTGGATGATGGCCGAGCCTCACCCAGAACCCGAGCCGGCCGTCGGCGGGGGGGGCGGGGGGCGCTCGCTCTCTCTTCTCTCTCTCTCTCTCTCTCTCTCTCTCTCTCTCTCTCTCTCTCTCTCTCTCTCTCTCTCTCTCTCTCTCTCTCCCTCTCTCTCTCTCTCTCTCCCTCCCTCTCTCTCTCTCTCTCTCTCTCTCTCTCTCCCTCTCTCTCTCTCTCTCTCTCTCTCTCTCTTCCCCCCCCCCCCTCTCTTCTCTCTCTCTCTCTCTCTCTCTCTCTCTCTCTCTCTCCCTCTCTCTCTCCCTCTCTCTCTCTCTCTCTCTCCCTCCCTCTCTCTCTCTCTCTCTCTCTCTCTCTCTCTCTCTCTCTCTCTCTCTCTCTCTCTCTCTCTCTCTCTCTCTCTCTCCCCCCCCCCCCCCCTCCCTCCCTCCCTCCCTCCCTCCCTCCCTCCTCGCATCTCTCTCCCTCTTCCAATATCTCCCAAGTGTGTGATGTTCTCCCTCTTCACCTCTCCCCTGAACCCGCATTTTCAGCCTCCTCTGTCCCTCGCTCTCTCTTCTCTCTCCCCCCTCGTTCTCCGTCTCTCCCCCATATCCCCTCTCTCTCCTCCTCCCCTCTCTCTCTCTTCTTCCCCCTCCCTCCCCCGCCCCCCCCACACCCTCTCCCCCTCCCCCTCTCTTTCTCCGCTCTCTCCCTCCTAGAATCCCTAGAATCCCCCCTCCCCTCTCCTCCCGCATTACCCCCCCCCCACCACCACCACCACCAGGAGAGAGGTCCTCATCATCACCACAGCACCGCGCCCCGCCCTCCCTGCTGCTTTCTCTTTTCTTCACTCTTCTTTTCTTCATATACTCGTCTCTCCAAGGTCCCATTGTATTTCTCGGAGGGCGCTTTCCCTCCTGAGGATCAAGCTATCACACGACGGGTACTCCTAGAGTATGGTAGATCCAAAATCTACGAGTAGAGTGAACAGAAATAAAGTACTCGCTTGGGCGGAGAATACACGCTCTCTCTCTCTCCTCTCTTGACCCTCGCCCCCCCCCCCTCCCCTCCCCTCCCCCCCCCCCCCCTCCCCCCCCCCCCACCCCTTCCCGATGACGGCGGCCATGCCCGAGGCTGCGGCTGAAGACGAAGTGCGCGTAGCCGCCGCCGCGATGCTCGACACCTTCGAGGAGCTCGGCGAAGCCTCCCGCACAGGCGAGAGGAGAGAGATGGAGGACGACTGGCAAGCGCAGCGCAAGATGGCGGGGCTCTTTCCTCATGTGCAGGGGCTCACTGTCGACGTGGAGCGCACGAGGGACAGCAGAGGCGAAGGCGCGCTTGCGATCGCGGTCGAGCACCAGCACAACTTGCAAGAGGTGGAAGAGGAGGCGGAGTACGAGCCGGAGAGGGCGGTTGCTCGGTTCACTGCACTGCGAGCTGACGAGTGCCGCACATGGGCTGCTGTCGCCTCCGACGTCGAGCTCGTCCAGCTCACTAGTGGGCTGCGTAAGCTGCGTGACGCGTGGATGGAGACCGATGCACGTTGCATCAATCTGGGAGTACAGCTGAATATGGCGCGGGCTGAGAATGCTGAGCTTGCGGAATCTTTGCGTGCCTCGGAGCAGATGATCAAAATATTGAGAGAAGACTCGAGCAACAGGGGCGGATCCGAGGGCCAGGAGGCGGCGGCTGAAGCGCTGGCCAATTGGCAGGCAGCAGTGCAAGAGTTGGAGGAAGAACGTGCGCGATCCGCACAGTATCGTTCGGAGTTGGAAGCGCTGAGGAGACGCGAGGCAGAGCGTGAGGCAGCATTGGTCGCGAGTAGAGCTGCCCATGAAGCTTTGGAGCTTCGCACGGCTGAGGCCGAGGCAGCGCTCGCAAGCACTTCAGCCGAGGTGGAGACGCTCACAACTCAATTGCAAGCGCTTATCCTGAAACAGAAGGGTACCTCAGAATCGATGCTAATGTCAACGAAGCGGAGATGAGAGGCCCCGTATGGAGTAGATTAGGATGGTGGCTACAAACCTGCCCAGTGGATTGTGGCGGACCACCTCGTGGCAAGATAGCACGTTCGCGGGACCACTTCTACTCCTGCTGCACTCATCGTGCCGGTCTTATAGAGCAGCGACGGTGGATTGCTCGCTCCCACTGCGGCATGCGCACTCAGTGACCCCCACAACGTGCTTGTAGCCCGACGAGTGTCGCTTTCCCTCCAAGTACATCATTGCGACCAGTTGGCGACCATTTGGGATTTGACAAGCGTGTGCAAGACCGATGGATTTCCTACGATGATTCATGTAAGACAGGCGATCTGTCGTTGAAATCCATACGTAAGCTCTGATGAGAACAAGAGCTCGGGACCCATGTACCTCCATTTTGGACGTTCGCTATTTTGCAGCTCGTAGTGGCTCGTAGTGGCCTAACTTACAAGTTGATGGAAGCTTGCATCGCCCTTAATTTACCCCAACTCGTTGTGGACTTTCTACGGTACTCAGTGCAGCCCTATTTTTCTGAGGCCAGGGCCTGGTGCCTTTCACGTACTAGAGCGTTGGTGGAGCGCGTGCACTTTCATTGGGCGGCACTATCCGGATACTTTTCATGATACACGTAATGATTGCCCAGGGCGGCCTGTGTGAAGCCAAAGCCGCTCGTGCTCAAGTACGTACGTGTATGTGTGCACTAGTTGGAGCTGCGTGCGCACGATACAGACCCTAACGACGACCGCAAGCGTGCCCACTGTGAGAAAGAGGGGGGGCCAACACCGCAGACCACCCACGGGGCATACATCATACTAGTAGTAGTATTTTTTTGCGGGGTGCTGCATGTTGAATGCTCGGTGTGTTGCATGAAAAAAAAACCTTTTAATATTCGCGCCTCACCCGTGTCACTTAATCACTTACTCGTAGCCACGCCCCCTTTCCCTTCCGCACTGACAGATCCGAGGTTACCACTACCTCAGGTGGGGCAACAGAGGGGACGGAAGGGAAGCGGCGAGAGGCGCGGCGGAAGTTGGGGGGTGGCCAATGACGGGCTCACCCGCCTCCAGAGGGGGCAGGGAGGCGGGCTTAGGAGAGGCAGGGCGAGGCGACGGGGCGGACATGGCGAGAGCACGGGAGCGAGGGTGGGAGTGAGTGCGCGAAGGTTGTTGAAGGATGGGTTGCCGTAGAGTGAGTGTTGTTGACGAGGAGCGAGAGCGAGAACGGGACGAAAGCGAGAACGGACGAACGAGAACGAACGACGGGAACGAAAGAACGACTACCAAGGACGAGCTGTCACGCTCACTCAACATTGACCCCACTTCCCCTCACATTCACGTATCCTTCCCCACTCACCACTCAAACGGGGAAACACGGGGAATGGAAAAACAAGGAAGAGAAGCCGAGAGGAGAGCGACGGGGCGACGGGTGGGGAACGACGGTACGACGGAAGAGCCGATGCGATCGACAGTTACGAGGGACGAGGGGAGAGTTAGTAGAAGTAAGGAGGGAATCTACAAGACTTCCCGTGCACTGATGACAACAAGGGCGCGGGGGGGGGTAGGCTAACCGCTGGGGGAAAACCCACGACGGCGAACACCTGCGACGAAAACGAGGACGAGCGCGGGGGAAAACGCGGCAAGGAGGGACCCAGGCGATCGCAAAGCACAAGGACCAGGCCTGGGAATCAGGATGAGGCGGCTTGCCTTCATTTGGTCTCCTTTCACTCAGGGTTTCTTCCCCTCTCCGTGGGGACTCTCACCCTACCGACGCAAGACCAAAAGCGTTCAATTATCCCCATCCCTGCGAACACCTATCATTGTCACCTGGATGGAGGTTACTTGACTCAACTTGACACACTTCACATGCTGACACACACACGTGGTCTGACTCCATTCACTCGATTTGGGGCAGGGTCGATATCTCGTTGAAATCACGATCCACGTCTCACACACAGCACCAAGTAGACTCTGCAAATCTGATGAGTGCATGTCCATACCAAAGAGCACCGACCGCGTAAAAGCAAACAACAAGTTTCGTCACACGTCTATAGGGAGGAGACGAGGAAGGGTGAGCAGTTCCCCGCAGTTGAGCAGTTCCCCGCAGTTGAGCACTTCCCCGCAGTTGAGCAGTTCCCCGCAGTTGAGCAGTTCCCCGCAGTTGAGCAGTTCCCCGCAGTTGAGCAGTTCCCCGCAGTTGAGCAGTTCCCCGCAGTTGAGCAGTTCCCCGCAGTTGAGCAGTTCCCCGCAGTTGAGCAGTTCCCCGCAGTTGAGAGCAGTTCCCTGAAGTCCGGCCCGCCCCCCGCCCCCCTGTCGCCCACCCTGCGTTGCCTACCAGCCCTCCCTCCCCTCCTCGCCTTCCAGCCCCCCCCCCCCTCCCCTCGTACCAGAATCGCGATGGACTCCTCTTCTGATGAGAGGGGGTAGCGCAAAGGGAGTCTCAAGCATAGATAGGTGCGAATTGACACCTGTCTGTCGCCTGTCGTATGGTTGTGACTGACGAGCTATTCACCCGTCATCTATCCACTCTTTTGACGATGATCACCCATGGATGCCATCCTCCTACGAGGCTCTCGCAAGCACTCGGCATTCGACTCACCGAGGAGCTCACAATTCCAAGAATTCCCATGGATCTCTACTTGTCTTTGTCAGAATCCAATGAGAGACACCTCTGGGAACGGATCACTGCACAGACAGTGCCAACACGTATCTACGCTCTACGCCCTCAGGTGCAGCATGCGAGTCGTACTTCCTTTTCTCCATGTCGTGGCAATCTTCCCAGAACTCCATCACCTCGTATTCAAGCACCTTGCACCCCGGTGCAACAATTCGAAGGGGATGATAGCATTCGTCGGCGCTCTATCCAAGGGGGCGATGGATCGATGGACGGTAAATGTACTCTGCCTATGCTTGAGCCTCCCTTTGCGCTACCCCCTCTCATCGCAATGAATTTAATGGCATTGGGGTTATATAGGCTGTCACCGTCCGCGCGAGCGACGCGCGATGGCGCGTGCAATGTCGCTTGCCTGTAGAGGGACAAGGCGGAGGTTGAGACGCGCGCCCACGGTCTCACACACGGGCGCACGGGCGCAGGCCAGCATGGACAGGGGGCAGCGGCAGCGGGCATGGCTCACCTCGGCCCGCCATGCGCGGGCGCGCGGGCGCGGGCCCGTCGCTAGTGGGGGGGTGGGGGGTTGAAGGTTTTTGGTGTGGGGGGCCGTATGTACCCCCTGTTTAGAATGATAAAACGTCCCGTTTAGGTGAGAAACACGTAGCATCGTTTTTACCGTTTTTTTCAAGTTCGGCAGCGGGAAATGGCCTGTATACTATTATAGAAAGGGGGAGGATACTTTGATTTTGATGCTTGGATTGAGATTTAGGGGATTATACTCACAGAATATAGAATAGGTAGCCCGGTCACTCACTATGGGGGTGCGGAGGGCACCAGCTACAATGGATGAATGAAGGGCAAAATAAGCTCCCTATAGGTTCCGGTAGGATGGATCAGCAAAAAAAGTGGGGGGTTCTCCGGCGAAATTTTCGAAAAATACCGAATTTCAGGCCTTCGAAGACGGTGCGCGAAATACAGTCGGGCCCCCCTCCGGTATATTTTTAGTGAGGCTCTTCATGCGAGGCACAAACATGGAATGACGAGGAAACCTTGGACGCCAACTCGCTGGGTCTACAAGGCGTGGTTCTATGCACACTGGACCATAAGTCAAGCTCATAATTTTGCAGTTAAATGTGTACGAACGTATCACAAAACTCAAGACGTTAACGTTAACCACTAGGCACCAAGGGCTAAAGCGGCTAATTTGGCACCGCGACCGGGCGGACGGCGTGGTCTTTTTTTTCATCCATTTCAACTAGTGACAGCAAACGACGTCAAATCAAGATATGCTGCCCTAGTTGCCGAGCCAAATGCCCTTTCCAGCCTCGCACATCTTGTCGAATATCGGCATTGGCGCGAAAACCGCCCGAACGTTAACGTACCGAGATGCGCTCGAGTGCCCAACTTTCGAACGCTACCGGGCGCGCTGCCGGCGCTTTCTCGGTCTCCCACTGGCATAGGATGCCGCACCAGGCACCATATCCAAATATGCCGCCCGAGCAGCCACGCCAATCGCCGCCGCCGCCCGCGCTCATCGCGAAATCGACGGCCGTGTGTGGCGCCGACGACTACGCTAACGTCACCCGGCCGAACGGGCAGAGCGCCCACCTTTCGAATGCTACCGAGCGCGCTGCCGGCGCTTTCTCGGTCTCCCACTGGCATAGGATGCCGCACCAGGCGCCATATCCAAATATGCCGCCCGAGCAGCCACGCCAATCGCCGCCGCCGCCCGCGCTCATCGCGAAATCGACGGCCGTGTGTGGCGCCGACGACTACGCTAACGTCACCCGGCCGAACGGGCCGAGCGCCCAACTTTCGAACGCTACCGGGCGCGCTGCCGGCGCTTTCTCGGTCTCCCACTGGCATAGGATGCCGCACCAGGCACCATATCCAAATATGCCGCCCGAGCAGCCACGCCAATCGCCGCCGCCGCCCGCGCTCATCGCGAAATCGACGGCCGTGTGTGGCGCCGACGACTACGCTAACGTCACCCAGCCGAACGGGCCGAGTGCGCAACTTTCGAACGCTACCGGGCGCGCTGCCGGCGCTTTCTCGGTCTCCCACTGGCATAGGATGCCGCACCAGGCGCCATATCCAAATATGCCGCCCGAGCAGCCACGCCAATCGCCGCCGCCGCCCGCGCTCATCGCGAAATCGACGGCCGTGTGTGGCGCCGACGACTACGCTAACGTCACCCGGCCGAACGGGCAGAGTGCCCAACTTTCGAACGC
>CM030937.1:1980686-1995686 GCA_018136815.1 Isochrysis galbana
TCCGATCCGGGATGCACGGATCCGACGCATGCCCATTCGCACAGCGGCGACACATGCACGGATCCAGGCTGCACTGACCCTACGCACGATCATTCACATGCGCCGAGCGGCCGTGCGACGAGCGCCGTCGACAAGTTTGGCATCTACTCATTCGTTTACACCGCACGCCGGCCGTTTGACGCCGACCGGCTTGCGGCTCTGCTGCACCAGTGGCCCCTTGACCGACAATCTCCCCTTGAGAGCGCGCGGATCGAGCTGGGTATCTCACAAGAGAAGGAGAGCGGTACGCCTCAGGCGTATTCCACTGGAGCCCCCGCTTCAGCCGCCCCACTTGGCGCCCCGCCGCTCCGCTTTGCGGTTGGTGAGCGTGTGCAGTGCAATGTCGGCGCGTGGAAAGGTGGCCGCGTGACGCAGCATTGGTACTCAGAAGACGCTTTTGATGGAGCGGCGCCCTATCAGGTGCTCTTGGACGATGGCACTTACATTTTTGCGCCAGTGGACAGCGACCAGTGCATCCGCGCTGAGCCCGAAGGCGCTGCAGAGTCCTCGCCCTTTCGTGGAGTGCTGCGCTCCAAGGGATGGTGCTGGCTGTCCGCAAGACCTAGCGTTGCAGGGTTCTGGTCTCATGCAGGCAAGCACGTTGAGGTGACGAACGCGGGCTCTTGGTGGGCCGCGCTCGGCGATAAGGCGATGCGCGAGCAGCTGAATCCCGACGATTATGAGGCGACACTCGATGATTTTGAGGGCGATTGGGGTGACTGCCGCCAAGATATTGTCTTTATCGGCACCGCAGCAATGAAAGAGGACAGAATCCGCAATGCGCTCGAGAGCTGTCTGGTCTCAGACACCGAGATGGCCAAATTTCGTCGCGCGTGGGATGAGGAGGCTGAGCTAATGGCGTCGGGGGAAGCTTGGAGTGCCAGCCCACGTGGTCGTGCGCCGGTGCCACGTATGATGGCCGAGAAAAAAGATACAAAAGGAAGTCCCCCCGGTGAGCATGCCTCGGAGAAAGCGCAGCGGGTGCGCGGCGGGGCGCGACCCTCTGTACGGGGTGTGCGGCGTGGCTTCGCATCTCGCCCGGCTGTGCATGAATCACGCAAGACGTAAGAGGTGGTTTGCGGTGCCTTGGCTCTGGGCCGAGAGCGGGCGAGTGCTGCCGATGCGTCGGCCTGCGTAATACTCGGCAATTGACGGCGCAAGCGATGTGCAATGTGTGCCGCGCCTGCGGGCCTCATTTGTGGCCATTGCAGCTTGCAGCTTGCTGTAGGATTTGTGTCTTCGCTAGCTTGCATGGCCTCTCTCTATGCATGAAAATATAAAACTACTAATACTGAGTAATAGTTATATCCTAGCCGAAGCCCACTAGCCGAACTAGCTAATTGGACATAATGATAATGCTTACGTTTACGTCCCGGATTCTCGCCATGCCTATGCCTAACGGCGCCAGGTGTCCGAGTGATAACGGGGGGGAGGGGCACTTCCCCTTCCCCTCGATAGTCCCCCCTCCAGTGCACGCACCGACCATGCTGTCGCATTCGCGAATCGACACTCGTTAGGCTTCTCTCTTCTCTTCGTCGTTCGGCATTTATCGTTATAATTCTCTCGTTCTCGTTCTCGGTCAAAAAGCTTCGCTTGGACGCATAGGGTCTTGGGTTGTGGAGCGTTCTCTCTCTTTCTCTCGAAGAGAAGGGAAGTTTCCCCACCTTTCTCCCTCCTCCCTCCTAGGCGCCTCGCAAATAGGTTTAATTCGCTATCTTCTCCGCGTTTCTCTATCTCTCTATCTACTTCAGTGATTGCAATCAGGTTTAATTTGCAATCTCATCGCATCTCCCCCTTAGGCACACCGCACTTCTCTCGTCTTATTCGGTAAGTCTTTTGGAATCTTGTGCGGCAGGATTGCCTCTCGTTTCCGTTATGATGGTGCGATTCCCCTTCCAGACGGGATCGCCGACAGATCGCCTTCTAATCGTCGTCCGTCGTCGTCTGGCCGGAGTGTTTGGGTTTGATTTCAGTCGAGTTATGTGAGAAAGTCGTGGGGCGAGAGTCGGGGTGTTTTCCTGGGTGTCTCTGTCCGTAGTCCTGTCGTCAGTCGTCATTCGTCGCTCTCGCTCTCGTCGCTCTCGCTCTCGTAACACTCATACCCTACAATCCCTCCTCGCCTCGCCAGCCCCTGCCACCACAGCCCTCCTCTCACTCGCCCTCGCCTCTCGCCGCTCGTTCGATGTCGCTTTCGCCGCCGTCCTCGCCCTCGCTCAAGCCCGCCTGCCCGCCTTCCTCTGCTGACGGGCTTCAGCCCGTCAGCACCTCTGAAGTGGCCTCCTCCGCCGCGCCTGCCGCCGGCATGCATCCTTCCTCATTGCCCTCAGGCCCTATGGGCCATCCCAATTCGTCACATGCGCACCCCATGCACGCACCGACCAAAAAAAATGCGGGAGATTTGATCCCGTCTCTCGGCGGGGGGTTGGGGTTGGCAGAAATATCCACAAAATCGGACCCAAATATCCAGCAAAAATATCCGCAAAATATCCACCAAGCTACCCAAATATCCGGGAAAATATCCAGCTCTGCACCATAAATAGCACTATCTGTACCATAAATAGCACTACACGCTGTAGCTGTTGCTCCACGCTCGCGCGCGGGTGCGGCGGTTATTTGAGCTCTAGCCTGCATCCATCCTCCATATCCATACCCATACATCTACATTTGACACTTGCAGATAATAACTGATGATTGATGATTGACGATGGACCCCATTGAAACCTCATCACACATTGCACACCACACATCACACATCACGTTTGCTGGCGTTTATTGCGATTGTATCGTATCATCACCGACGCTTGAATTTGGTCTGCAAGAGACCGTTCACGATTCGAACCAAACATGCACTGTAGCAATGAGAACACACGTTCAGAAGCAGCCGAATTGGGACTGAGACAGAAAGCTATCCTAGCCGCCCTGTCGTATTCCATACGATGACAGACTTTTACTTCTAACCGGTGGTTTATTTTAAGCCTCAAGGTCTCGTCGGCGACATTCTACCCCTTCTCTTACTTTCTTTCGATGTCATCAAACGTTCCACGACTGTCTTCCGTCTTCTCTTCATGCATCGGTTGTAGTCTTCCGTCTTCTCTTCGTATATCGGCGGTAGCTCCACCGCGAGGTCTGCTGGCTCGTACTTGGTCAGCAACGATCTTGGGTGCCACGGCCAAAAGGACATCGGTTGCTATGTGCGTTCCTTGCGCTGCGTACTTGCCATCCTGTCATCGGGGTGATCCATATCTGTTTTGACGGATTCCATCCATCTCAAGCAACGGACATCGAGTCACTTCACACCGCTTTGGATGCAGGAACGAACTTTTGTGCTCGTCGGAGACGGATTCTTTGAGGAGACGGAACTGCAAGACGTGACCCGGTGTTGCGCAATGTCTCCCTTCTCCAACAACCATCTTGACACCGATCGTGATGAACTAGTCATGGCACCAGGCCGAAGTGTTGCGGGTATTTTGTCCCCGCATAGCGTTTGCGTACATAATGTTAAAGGACTGTTTGTATGTTTGTAGATGAAGTAGGAGTAGTGGCGGATGCAGATGCAAAGAGTTGCTTGTACAAGTACCTGACAAGCACCTTACTTGGGAAGTATGCGACGATCGATGAGATGATGGAACCCGCGATAGCGGTGATCCATTGCCCCCAAGGGAGCGTTTCGGTTGAGGAGGTGATGAGCGGGGGAGGGGGTGGAGGGCGAGGAAACGGAGGCGCACGTGGGGCTCCATCTGGTATGTTGGGTGGGTTGGGGTATCGACAATGATTGAGTTCGGATAAGAAGGTGGAGCACTCGTAGTCACACGCACCAGGGGCGGGACAGCTGACAGGACAAAGCAGAGTACGACAGATAAGATCAGTCACGGTCGAACAATCGATCTGTGGTGGTGTGCACGGGTAAGGGGGAGGATAAGGAGGGGGAGAAGGAGCACAGTGTTCGAGACCTGGAGTTTGCCACAGAATGGCGCATGTGACGTCACATGATCCGGCACCTGGGCAAAGAGGGCATAGCAGAGTAGCACATGTGTCCTTTTCTACGGATTGACAGTCAATCCTGTCGTCTTGGCAAGGATGGGGTGGTGGTGGTGGGGGCAACGATGGTGATGGAGGAGATTGTGGAAACGAAGGTGGTGGTCTTGGAGGAGATGGTGGAAACGAAGGTGGTGGCCTTGGAGGGAATATGATCTTGGAGGAGATGGCCACGGGACCAAGGCTAAGTGTAGTGGTAAAATTGTTGATTTTTTGTTCGAATTCTGTTTGAAGTTGGATTGCGACCTGCTCCATTGTCATGTCGGAAGCAACTACCCTTGTGAAGACCACATCAATAAATAGCTCGTATGCGAATGTGTAATTGGTAATACTGAAGTTGCCCATCTGTTCCGACAGTGTGCGGTTCATTTCCTGTATGAGAGGTGTTGATCGTATGATATGTCCAAATGGGTACTGGTGAAGGGAGGAGCGGGATGGTGGTGCGACCGGGCCGCCACCCCCCCCCCCCCCCCCCCGTAGAAAAGAAGGAGCGGGCTGGTGTAGCGGGTTGGCCCTCACCGGCGGCGGGCGCGCGCGCACGAATGAGCTGTGGTGATGTGTCACAAGAGAGGTGAGGGGGCAGAACAAGACGGGGGGTTCTGTACCCTGGTGACCAAGACGGACACTGCTGTTGGAAGAGAACGACGCGAGGCGAGGGAGGCGGGTGGCAAGAGCAGAGGGGCGGAGAGCGCACAGTGGAGAGAGAGAGGAAGCGCGGCGGCGAGAGGGGAAGCGGCGCGGCGAGGCCGAAGGGAGGGAGAAGAAGGTGGCGTCAATGAGCGGCGGGCGAGGGGGGCGGTGCGGGTGGGGCGGCAGTGTCGAAATGCGCGGGGTGTCAGAATGCGCGGGAGAAGTGGCGAGCGCGGAGGGAGAGGGGCAGTTCTGAAAGCGCGCACCAGGCTCTTGACCAAAAAAAAACGATCGCTTTCAAAGGAAGTCGATCAATTTTCTTTGGAGGGAAACCAACATGGGATGAGATATCGTGATTTCAACGATATATCCACCCTGCCCCAAATCGAGTGAATGGAGTCAGACCACGTGTGTGTTTCAACATGTGAAGGGTCAAGTTGACTCAAGTAACCTCCAGGTGACAATGAAAGGTGTTAGCAGGGATGGGGATAATTGAACGCTTTTGGTCTTATTTCGGAATGAGTACGAGCCTTCTTCGTAATATACCATATACCGTCTTCTATCTTCTATGTTCGTCGTGGCTGCAACGACCGTTGCTGCTGGCGCAGCACAAGTAGGTCGCCGTACGCGTGGCCATGTGGCCATGTGGCCATGTCTGTATACAGAAATACCGGGGGGGGGGGAGGACAAAGGTGTTAGGAGTAAGCTGTACACCGAGTATCCGGGTTAAAACCCTAGAGTAGAGTAGTGATCTCTCTTCTCTCTCTCTCCCTCTATCCGCGGCAGTCGAATGGCGCCAAGCAAGAAGCGCAGCCTCTCCGAGCTCTCGGCCGAGCTGTGGGGTCCGCCCGCGCTGCGTCTTCCGCCCGCCGTGGGCACAAGTGGCGCGAGCGACTTGCAGAGGGAGATCGAGCCTTCCAGTGTCCTCCCCGCTGTGCTGAGGATGGGCTTCTGGGGTGCGCCCTCTGGCGAGGCACTACAAGGGGTCTTCCGCGCCATCGCAGTGATGCGAAACGGAGGTTGGAGGGCGTACGAGGGATGCGAATTAGGCATCCGCCGGATAGTCTCTCACCGGCGCTACCATCGCTCCGGCATCGGAAGCTTCCATCGCGCGGCAGGCATAGGGCTTGCGGACGAGTTCGCTGTAGGTGAAGTACGCATCGAGCAGCAGGCTGGCGAACGTACGCCAACAGGGCTCCTTCTCCCTGACCACGTCTGCGCGTTTTTGAGCGATGGCGCAGACGATGCGAGTATCTGCGGAGTATCTGAGGGTACACTGGAGCCGGAAGAAATGCGACTCTTAATCTACTTGGTACCGGAAGGGCAGACGCTAAACTTGGGGGAAGGTTGTGAGAGCCAAAAGCTCGTGACGAGACCCGGAGACATTGAGCTTTACACTGCTTTCCGGTCAAGAGGCGGAGTTAATGCTAGATGCCTCATGAGATGGGCGCCTCTTGATGAAGTGGCGTGATGCTTGCGAGGACCGTGAAGAGATGTGCGACGTGGCCATCGAATAGGACGGCGGAGTGCAACGCTACAACTCTAGTGCATTTGTTTGCGTTGAAATGAGGCCAGATCAGTGAGACATGCGAATAGGCCGTGGCCATGGTGCTAGCTGCATTTGGGACAATAACGTAGATACTACTACCACTAGCCAATCTTCTGGCAAACGACCATGCGTGTGTGCACGGGGAAGTGCGAGTTGGTTTTCGCACCAATTCCTCGGATGCTGTCGGTTAGGCTAGGGCGGTCAAACAGTGATTTATAGCTACTAACACATGGGGAGCAAGCACAGCGGACCGCTGACATCGCACGCCAAGCACGGGAGCGCCGCCGTATTATGCAAAAACTGCCGTTACGTCACGAAACACCGACACGGTACGGCTGCTAGGATCACGTGCTGCCGACACGCGCAACATTGGGCACACGAGCGTGGGAGAGGCAGGGGAAGCCAGGGGCTAAGGGCTGAGCCCCAGCCTCCATTGCCCCCTGAGCTGCTCTTGCTGGCCCTCTGGGAGCCCCCAAATGAAGGACCTCTGAGAGCAGGCCGTGCGTGGAGCGCCGTATGGCGACTCGCCGCAGGGAGCGAGAGATGGGTGAGAGCTGAGCGAGGGAGAGGGGGGATTTGCACCCCCCCCCCCCCCCCCCCCGATGGAGTGTGGTGTGCGGTGAGAAACGAGCCCCATTTGCGTTAGCAAACGGGCGAAGAGGGGCAGCTGGCGACAGGAGGGAGAGGGAGAGGGAGTGGCTCAAGTCGACGAGAGTACCCCGATGGCGATGGCGCGATGGCGCAGGTTACTCGGATCGCAGTCATTTATTCTTTATTCTGCTCGTGGACCGCTCACGGCGCGAGCTGGTAAGTGTAAGGGCCGTTCTTCTTTTCTTACAAGAGCCCCCCCCTCCCCCTCCCCTCCCCTATTGCTTTTTCCTGGTGAGTCGCCCGACGTCGGTAGGGCTCCGCCTCACTGGAATTGCCCTCATTGTAATTTGTGGGGGGTTATAATGGGAGCCGGGTTTGCGAGGGGGGTGAATCGAAGGGGTCCATGTGCGTATGTGTCTATAGTGTCAACGTGTCAACACACGTCAAGGCGTACGGGCAGGTGCGCTGAGGGGTGTCGTGATAGTACCGGGCTAGTGGGAGTAGTGGTAGTAAGTAACGTAGTAACGCTCAGATGTTTTAAAATATTTGCATGGTCCTCTTTCGACGGAACGCGACCTTGATGGGGTCTCCAGTCCTAGAGAGCCAATGGCGCTCGAAGGCGCTCTCTGAATGTGCTGGTGCGTGCTTGGTCCCGTGCCTTTGTCGCACCGCGCCTAGGGCGTATACTACTAAGATGTTTTACTTTATCTTTAATTCGTGCGCTCAAGTTGACATGTCAACGCTCAAGCGAACCAAAACGAATAGGGTGCTCCTGTGAGTAGCCAATAGGGGCCCGCGGGGAAGTCCGAAATTAGGGCCAACAAACTGTCAACCGAACCCGCCCATAGTGACCATAGGACGAGGACAATCAAGCTTGGCATGAGCATACACAAGAATGCAAGGGTAAGGCGTGCAAAATATCCCGTTAGCTCCGTCCAAGATGTGCAACTGTCTTACTAGTCGGTGGTACACAAAGCAGCTCATAGCGTGTACTGGTCGCCTGCGGCTGCGGGCGCGGAAGCCTCTGCTATCAATGGATCTGGAGAAGGCAGCTCGCGTACCTTGTCGGTGAGCTGTTGCACAAATTGGGCGGCCGGTTTGCCCGAGAGTGGAGTGCGCTGCAGGGCGCACAAGACGGCTCTCAACTCCAAGTGCTGCAAGCCGTTAGTTCCCCACGCCTGCATCTGTGCCTGAGTGAGCGCGCCCATCTCAGAGGAAGTCATCAGCACAAGTTGTAGCTCATGGCGGTTCGCTAGTCGCTGGAATGTTGCGCGGTACGTGTCTGGGTCGCTGAGCGCATTGGCAAGCTTGGCGTGCACGTGCCAATAGGCGCGCTCATTCCATTCCTTCTGCTGATCAATGGTCGGTCGCGCTAGCGTACCGGTACGAGCAGGTACAATGTCCTTTCGCGCCGTTTGTGCACGCATCCTCTCCGCTTGTTGGACACGCAGCTCATGCGGCCGATTAACAAGATCGCCCATCTTGATCACCATCATCTCCGACATGCCGCGTAGTGGCGCTGGTGTCGTCGGATCTAGGTATGCGTTAGTGTGCTTCAGGTACTCCTGCTGTAACAAGCTATCAGAGAGCAGCATCATGTGATAGTCGCGCTGTGCGTACAACTCGCGCGAGGGCGCCCCGCTATTAGCCGGGCTCATCAATCTCTCGGCGATGGCGGCTTGGAGTGCGGAGTACTCATCGAACGTCGCCTGCTCGTCGACCGTGTTGGCGTTGCGCCACGCACGATTCTCGTTGCGCATCTGACGCACCATGGCAAGCGCCGACGTCACCGCCTCGGCCTCGCCGCCACCGGCTGCAGCCGCCACCTCGAGTTTAGTTAGCATGACGTCGAACTCGGCCTTGCTCTGCTCTACGGCGCGTTGTTCGTCCGTCGCCGAAGGTGCCTGTCTGTCTTGGGTATGGACCCTTGTGGGGTCGTTCGAAGTTTGTGGCGGCGACGGCGGCAGCCCCGCTGGGGTCACCGCCGTGGGTAGCGGCTGCAGCACCGGCACGCCGCTGGAGGCATCCATAGCAAGATCACCGTTTTCGAGATTGAGGAGGTCTGCTTCCGCTGCGCCATTAGCTCTAGTGCCGCCAGGCAAGTCGAACGCCTCATGGAGGGCGGCCCCAGCCGCACGCATCCCTAGCTTCGCCGAACCTCCCCCTGACTGTCTGCCAAGCGCCGCCCGCCCTAATGCCGCCACAACGCTGTCCTCCTCGTCGTCGCTTGCCGATACCTCGCTACTTACGCTTCGTCTCGCACTCCCGTTGCCCGGACGCGCACCACTTCTTCGTGTGGTTGGCTGCCCCCGGCCCACCAGTTGCTCGCCTGCCTCATCCCCGTCGGTCGGTAGCACGGCCGCACGAGTATAGCGCCCCTTGCCTCGCGAAGGGCAGCACCCGCCCCGGCGACGCATTTTGCGCATGGTCCGGTAGCCACAACAGGCCGCAAAAACGAGTGCAATGGCTCCCGCGAGCTCGAGCGCTACGTGTAAGCTGAGAGCCTGCGTCGCCTGTGTCTTAAGCAGGAGCAAGCGCGCCGCTTCCGCCGAGGGGAGGGGTAGCAGTCGTGTGGCACCGGAAGAGCTCGACAGGAGCTGCCGCACACCTGCCGCCGCGTCAACCGCACGAGTCACATCTCCCGAGTAGAGCCGGGAACCTCCGTCGGCGACCAGCGCAAGCACCAATTTGCGCAAGAAGACGGCCGGCATGTCGACCGAATCGAAGCCGGCGGCGACGACGAGATCACGCTCCGACTCGGCAGCGACACGCTCCGTGGGGGAGGAGAGTGAGGCGGCTGCGCGCGTCCCGTGTGCTGCGGCAGCCTCGGCCTCATTCGGAAGCAAGTCGAAGATGACATACTCACCTCGAAGTCGTGTTTCGACCAGGGAGATCCGCGACTCGGAGGCGCCAAGCGCAGCCGCGAGATCAGCAACAAAGAGGGCCCCCAGCAGGGAGGCGTCTTCCGTGGAGCGAAAGCCTAACCGAAGCTGCAGGCGCACGGCGCCCGCGACGGGCGGCTTCAGTGCCGGCGTGGCGGTGACGGAAGATGCGGCCGAGAGGTATTCCCATCCCGAGATGTGCAGTGGCTGCAGTTTGAACTCGCAACCGCCAGGGCACGCCAGCTGCTTGAGCACAGCACGCGTCCCCTGCAGCGTGCCGTCAACAGTGCGCCAGCCCCCGCGAACCTCATGCAGGGCCTCGCTAGAGCACCATGAGCACGTTGCGCAACGGCAGAACGAGCAGCCCCACACGAAGTCCTCGGCCGCACACGTGGCGTCACAACGCGGCGGTCCAGGGTCATGTGGTTGGCCAAGGGTACAGCCATGGTCGTTCGCACCCCCGCGCATCCGCTTCCACGCCTCACCGTCGCCGCCACTTGCACTGGCTTCAGCTAGAGGGTAGAGAACCTCGCGGACCCGCCTTGGACGCGGTGGCGGCGGCGGAGGTGCAGGTGGCGAAGGGGACGGCGGTGGAGGCGCGGGCGATGGCGGCGAGCTAGGTGGCCTCGGCGGTGGGCGTGGGCGAGGCGGCGGTGACGGCGACGGCGGGCGGGGCGGGGGCGGTGGAAGCGGCGGCGGCGGCGGCGACGGCGATGGCGCCGCACGGCAGATGCCTGCTCTCTTAACTGAGCATGGCACCTCAGCCCAGCGCCACTCCGCAGCCTCCCCCGACGAAGCCACAGCCGTGCCGGGCTGTACAATGACTGCGCAGGCAGGACCGATGATCGTGTGCCCGTTCCACTTACGATCAGGCGGGTTGTTCCAATTTGAGTTGACCATCGGCGCGCCGTCATCCCATCCCCAATCACCGCCACCTACCGACCCGGCGCGGTGCCCCTGCGATGCTGGTGATGTCCGGCCGTGCGAGAGCAGCGTGCAACGTCCACCATCGGCTAGGTCAAAGAGCGCGCAATCCGGCGCGTTGGCGCAAGCCTCGCAGCACTGACGCACCGATGCGCCACTCATGATACCCCCCGCTAGCGGGGAGCCCGTGACTGCGACGCCCGGCTCGGAGACACAAGTGCGGTCGCTTGCGCCGATCCAGCAGCCCATGCCGGGGATGCCTGAGGCGGTTCCGCGACAAAGGGAGGCGGCAACCGCCTCCTCCCCCGGTCCGTCTAAGCGGGCCAGTGTTGCGCCGGGCAAAAGCGCGCCGCATGCGTGTGCAGCGGCCCGCGCCGTCGTCGCAATACCCTTCAGAGCGGCAAAGCACCCGCCGCCGCCAGCAGTGAAGCCGTGTGGGCACCGTCCTGCCTGTTGGGTGAGCTGTCGCATAGATGGCTGCACTTCGGCTAGTGCCCTGGGCGAGGCGGATGCACGCGCGTCAGGGAGAGTGATTGCGGAAGCCCTAGTCGGGTGACTAAGCCCCGGCCGGATAGGGCGGATAAGGTCGACGTCCTCCATCTGGTGCAGCGTGCGCCTCACGGCATCGCCGTCGATGGCATGCTCCCCAGCAGCATCGGCCAGCTTGCGATACGCAAGCCGCCATCGCGCATCGGGGCGACACGGCGAGTCGCCCTCCCACGTCACCTCGAAAGAGGCGGACGACGTGGCTCGGGCCTGCGGCTGTTCAAGGAGGCGCGCAGCAAGGAAGTCGGTAAGAACAGGCGGCGTAGACGCGCCGGCGGCCGGGTGTGCCTCAGTCGCTTGCTCGAAGCCCACCAGCCGGAACTCGTGCACCGCGTCTACCTGTAGCCCGCCTACTTCGATATCGCCACCGAGTACTTGCTCGCGCATCATCTGCCACGTGCCAGCGGGCCCTCCTCTGCGGTACTCGAGCGCGATGTGCGTGGTGGCATGGCAGAAGCGAAGCGTGGGTAGGCTCAAGCGGATCGTCGAGCAGCCAACAAACCCACGCACTTCCGGCGCGAGAATTGGCAGCGGAAAGTCAGACGGCGACATCGTTGACTCGGTGAGCACATCCGTGTAGATGTGCCAGCCTTCCGCCGTGCGCGCACGCACCTCAAAAGCGTACTGCGTGCCAGGCTGGAGCCCAATCAGCTCAACAGTGGTATCAACAAGGGTGTCCGTCAAGTACCGCTCCATTGCTGCCGCATCCTCACGCGCCCACCACACGCCGTACTCGAGAACAGAGCGACGACCACTTAGCACCGCCGCAGGCCAGCGAAGGCGGATAGAAGAGCATGAAGAGGAGGCCGCAGTGAGCCGGACACCATTCGAGTCAGCCGGGCTGGCACACACACACAATGCTAATGCAATGAGACAAAGACGCCGCATCTAAGAGGAGGAAGGAGAGAGAAAATAGAAAGGCAGGACGGGAGGGAGAGAAGAAGGTAGGGAGGGAGGTACAGAGGGAAGGAGGTGCGGGGGCAGAGAGAGAGGGAGAGGGAGAGGGAAGGGCGGGGAGAAGGGGGGCAATGCGGCCAGAGGGAGGTACAGTGGGAAGGAGGAAAGAAGGTGCGGGGACAGAGAGAGAGGAAGAGGGAGAGGGAGAGGGAAGTGGGGAGAGAGAAGGGGCGGAGGAGGAAGGGAGGGAGGGAGGGAGGGAGGGAGGGAGGGAGCGAGGGAGGGAGGGAGAGAGAGAGGGAGGGAGGGAGGGAGGGAGGGAGGGAGAGAGGGAGAAAAGACGAGGGGTAGAGGGAGAGAGAGAAGGGGAGGGCAAGCGGTCTGTCGATCCTTCTCTCTTGTCCACTGTGCCTCTCAATCTCCCTGTCCCCGCGTCTCTGCCCGTGTGCGCTCGCACGCTGCTTCGCGGCCGAGGAAGCGAGGTGGAGGGAGGGGAGTGAGGGAGCGAGGGTGAGGGGAGCGAGGGGGGCAGTTGGGGGGAAGGGGGAGAGAGGAGAGGAGAGAGGGAAAGAGAGAGGAGGCGCCCGCGGCGCGCGGCGCACGCAGGGCGGCACGGAGAGGAGAGAGGAGAGAGGAGAGAGAGGAGAAGTGGGAGAGACGGTAGAGAAGAGACAGGAGAGAGGAGGGAGGAGAGAGGAAGAGAGGAAGAGAGGGAGTGAGATCGATAGGGGAGAGGCAGGAGGAAAGAGGGAGGAAGGGAGCGCGTGCTGTCTTTCTTCTCTAAGGACGTGATGTTCTCTCTCTCCTCATCCTGTGTACCTTGAAGTATTGAACGCCTCCCTCGCGCGGGAAGGCGGAGACGAGAGAGAGAGAGAGAGAGAGAGAGAGAGAGAGAGAGAGAGAGAGAGAGCGGCGGGCGCTCCCCCCCCCCCCCCCCCCCCGGTGCTTGGCGGACGGACCTTCCTTTCGTCTTTCTTTTACTTTTAGTTAGAGGGAAGGGCCACCCACCACCCACACGGTACGTATCGTTACCGGGTCGCGCGCGGGAGACGACGTGCGATGAGCGATGAGCCTAGATGGGAAATACAGTAAGGGGAGTTCCAAATACGGTAAATATAGTCTGCATTTGGCCTTCGTCCAAATACAGTCAAATACGGTACCAAAAACTAGAAACTAGAAACCAGAAACTTGTTGTATTCCTGCCCATCTGAAGGTTGTAGGCATGAATATTCGTGTAAGGTACGCGCTCACAATTACAATTGAACAGTTCCCCGTGTTGCCACTGACGCACAAGACACACAGATTCGGATTCCCCATGGTCTCAAGTCCAGGTTTGCAGGTTTTGGTCTCGAAATTTGCGATTCGAATTTTGTTTTTGCTGTTACTATAATTGTTGGCTCGTTTAAGGTAATAAACCGGCATGACTTCGACTTCTCGTTCTGCAGTCGCTCTGCGAGACTCTCTCTCTCTCTCTCTCTCCGTCCGCCTCTCCTCGGTCGACGGCAAGAAGATTCGTCCAAAACATTCTCCGGTCCCAAGATATCTCGTGGGGGGTCTCTCCGCGCTCCGCGAGGGAAAGGACGCGATCTCGCTCCGAGATCGGCCTCGCGCCCTCCCACGCTGCCCCGCCGTGCCCTCGGTCCCTCGCCCCCCCCGCGGCAGGTTCTTTCCCTCGGCGTGCCGTCCGTCGCCTCCGGCCGTTATATTAATCTCCCCCCCCGCGCGCGAGGTTCTCTTCTCCCCCGCGCGCGGTTCGTTTCCTCCGGCCGTCGTTGTTCCCCCCCTCGCTTCGATTCCTCTCGCGGTTCCTTCGATGATTGCCTCCATCTCGTCCGTTCTTCTTCGCGATCCTCGCGGAGGGGGCACCGACGTTTAATGTTAGTTTCGTCGCGGTTTCGATGAAAGAAAGGAAGAACGAATGGCACGCGCCTCGCGTCTCGCGTCTTGTTTCGTCGCCCCTTGCTCGTCGCTTGTCTAGAAGGTCTCTCCGCACATCGCCTTCTCCCCCCGCGCGAGTTTGGATCTCTCCTCGACCCTCCGCGTTGGCTTCAGCGGACGAGTTCCACTTTAACGATAGTTCGAACCCTTCGGTGGCGTAGTTATGCGCTCTCTTTCCGTATATCTTCGCGCATGACGAGCGATCGCGACTTCAGCCTTCGCCGCGCGGGGAGGGGTTTGTTTATCGTATGATTCCGGAGTGTTTACGTTAGTTTTCTGAGCCCAAGGACTTTGGTTTTTGGTTTCTTGTGAGTGATTTTTGTAGCAACTTCGTCGAGTCCCACCGTGTTCCCAAGCGAGTCCCCCCGAGTTCCCGAGTCTATACCCCGAGTCAACGAGTCAATACAAGTCAAGCACGCGCCTGAGCCACCCCCAGTCGCCTGCCACCATCTCCCACAAGCCTCCTTCCGCACTTCCGCGCCCACCGTGCTCCGTGCGTGCGTCGTGCGTCGTGCGTCGATCACCATGCCCGTAGTCACCCCCGAGGAAAGCTCCATGAGCTCCCCACAAGAACCGCGTTCCGCGCTAGCTGCCGGCGCGCCCTCGCAGGCAATCTCCAAGAGTGAGATCAGCCTTGCTCTGACAAGCACAAAATCTTCGCTCGCGCCTTCGGCTCCGGTCGCCACACTCGCTGACACCGGAGCTGGCCCGTCGGTCGTGACCACTTCCCTCTTGTCCAGCCTACCCAAAGACGCATGCGTCGAGCGGCTGCCACAAGCCGTAGTGACACCGCTTCACGGTCCGGACGGCCTGCCTCTTATCACGCGAGGCAAGGCTCGAATCGTCTTCTCCGTCGGTGGATTTCTCTTTCGTCATACGTTCATGGTGATTGAAGGCAACCCGATGCTGCTGCTCGGGAACGACTTCTTAGCCACGCACGCCGCTTCGATTCAGCTCGCCTCCGACAGC